>JANHFT010003270.1:414818-427625 GCA_032467955.1 Pseudoxenodon macrops | reverse complement strand
CAACCTCTAGGTGTGTTCAATGTGCACATTTTAATCACCTAGTAGGCACAGCTCGGTGGTGATTATTTGTTTTCCCAGGCTTTATGGAGAATAATGCCATCAGAGAAGGAAATTCTGGATGCTGATTTGCCTGCTGAGTTTATATATTCTGCTAATCCGAGGTTTGTGGATGCATCTGGCGTGTTTCGTGCATCATGTTAGGTGTCAAATTGCAGTGGCTTGGTTCATATAATGTGTATTATTAAACCAAACTAAACCCATTGTGTTTTAGTAGTATGCGTGAACCAAGCTTCTGTGCTAAACGTAGCATGTATGTATGCTTAACATGTTTATTTTTTCATCATCTATTATTATTATTATTATTATGTCCATAGTACACACTTCACATCAACCCTGTTGAGTTGACTTAATTGAAAGATAGTTACTGGTTCAAAGGAATCTATTTTAGAATTGAATTGGCTAGGGTCAAATCCACGCTGTAACTATTCTAGACACCTGAAAGATATATTATCTAAAAGACATGTTCTCTTACACAGTGAATAGTCAAAGTTTTTCTGTTCTCTAATTCTCCACCTATCCGTGTTCTTTGGTTCCTATTCCCATTTTACAGATTGTGGGAGAAGTATTGAAGTCATTGATGTCCATGTAAAGTTAGTAGGCAAACTTCGATAGTGCTATAAATTATTCCATTTTACAGACTGAGCATGCATTTAAGACTGATAACCAGGAAGGGCACAGTTGTTTCAGGATTTGGATAGTTTTTCATCAGCTTTAGCTATTGGTTTCTATAAGCACAGTGCTTTTTAAAGTGCTCCAGGTTTTCAAAGCAATAGGCTGTGTTGTACAGATTTTCCGAAGGTTTCTTCCTTCCAGGTAGGTCAAAACTTTATATCACTGTCCCATTGTAGCTATACAACTATTCTGTAGGACGTATCAGGTTTAGTTGGACCTAAAGTGATTTATTTAGCCAGGTAAGGGTTTGAACCTAGGTCTCCAATCTCAATTATTCATGAATCCACTATACACCAGTGGTCTTCTTGACTGAGGAATTCTGGGAGTTGAAGTCCACAGGTCTTAAAGTTGCCAAGTTTGGAAATCCTTGCACTACAAACATGTCAATGTCCATTCTTGGGGGAAAAGTTTGAGTTTTTGAATATTGGTTTTATGATTTATGTTCTGGTTCTGATGCAGGTGTATTAGATGATTAAATATATTTGAAAATAATTTTGGTTGGAAGTGGTTGCAAACCTGTGTCTCACATTGTGACTGTTGTTTATGTATTACATTTATATCTTGTTTTATGTTTGGGAGCAAAAGGCAGCAAAACTATTTCCCCAACTGGACAGAAACACTTTTGTGGGCTTTAATCTTTATTCTCACTCTGGGGGTAAGGATTACTTAGCTCTGTGATGTGAGAGCAGCTGACCAATCAGAAGTGGAGACACTGTAATGCCGAGACTATTTTCTGAGTTGAGATTGGTCCTGGGGTAGGGCCAGGAAGACAGTGGTTGGAGAGAAAAATCACATTTATCCTATAGTTTTGTATTAATGGAGCCCTTGGTGCTCTTTGAGCTTGGTTATTTTCTTGCAGACATTTCATTACCCAGCTAGGTAACATCATCAGTGCTAGAAGGAAGTGGGATTTGTTCCCCGTTTACATACAAATGGCTTGCCCTGTCAGTGTTGGTGCATGTTGTTTTCTTTTATTTAGAGTTCCTTGATAAGTCTGTTACTTATTATTTGATTGTTTGTCAGAGTGGGTAGTTCTTTGTTTGGGGTATTGGGTATTTTGTAAATAGGTTAGCCAGTGGGATCAAGAAGCTGGCAGAGAAAACCCAAATGTAGACCTCTCTAACACATTCACTCGGCTAATTTGCAGTTTATCTGTCTGAGATAGGGAGAAAGTGACTTTGATTCACCTTGGACAAGGGGGTGTGTTTTGTTGATTGCAAAGACATATGGGAAGTCATGGCCAATGAACTACATGTCTTTCCCTTGGTCCAGACTGTGCAGTCTTGACTCCCTTCTGCAAAAATGGACATCCAGTAGCCAAGATAACCATCTGGTCCACCAAACAGGTCATTTGCCTCTGGAGCAGAGGCTATTAGTAAATAAAAATTACCAGAGTGCTAGAGGCCAGCAAGCAGGCCTCTCTCCTCTCTGCAGCTAAGATGGGTGGAAAAGTTTATTTTGTAAAACATGATTCAGTACACGTTGGTTCTTGGCTGACTCTTGTTCTCATTTGTAATCTCGAGTCTGGATCAAGTTATATCCTAGTGTGCCAACATAATGGATTCTGTGACTTGTAGAAAGGAGAATTTCCTCCTGATTTTCTGCTAACAAAAATTGGTTTTTATTGGTTATATTAACATATCCCTATTGCTGCATTCCAGCTGGTTCAGGTAGTCCTCAACTTGTGTCCATTTGCTTAGTGACCACACTGAAAAAAGTGACTTATGAGCATTTTTAGTTATCCTGAGGTAAGCGAAGGAGCCAATAAATTTGACAAAATTATTCTAAAAAATCACACTTGTGACTGTTGCAGCCTCCCCGTGGTCACGTGATCAAAATTTAGACGCTTGGCAACTGACTCATATTTATGACGGTTGCAGTGCCCCAGGGCAGAGGTGGGTTCCTACTGGTTCTATTCCTACTGGTTCTGTAGAGTAGGTAGTAACTCCACGATGACGTCACGGAGCTAGTTCTGTCGGTGGCTCCATGGGCGCCGCCATCTTGGATTTTGCTTCTGCGCATGCGCAGAATCTAGTTTTTGATTGCCGTGCGTGCGCTCAAGGCGCGACCCTGAGTGAACCGGCAGTAAGAAGATTCAGGACCCACCTCTGCCCTAGGGTCATGCGATCCCCTGACAAGCGCAGTCCATGGGGAAGCCAGATTCACTTAACAACCAAGTTACTAACTTAACAGCTGCAGTGATTCACTTAACAACTCTGACAAGAAAAGTTGTAAAATGATGCAAATTTCACTTAACTGTCTTGCTTAGCAGCGGAAATGTTGGGGTCAATTGTGGTTGCAAGCCGAGGACTACCTGTAGTGTAATATTTTGTAAAAGGAATTAAAATCCAAATAACAACTTTGGAATAATAGTGCCATCCACTGAGGTAGGGCCAAACGTGGCATCCTCCAAATGCTGTATCCCAGATAGAACATATGGGGAATCAACCAGAAGAATGTCTGTCTGTTGCTACAGGCCAGGTTGTTCCAAAGGAGATTAAGGCCTCAGAGAAGGCCTGACTAGATTCATCACTACAAATGGAGTTCTGTTGGACACAGGACTTCCGTTGTCCTCTTTTGATCTTCTGGATAGTCAGATCCCCCTTTTTATTCAGATCTGAATCCCACTCGACATGGTTGAAACATTACAATAAGCCAGTGTTTGTCAAGCTTGGCAACTTTAAGGACGTGTGGACTTCAATTCCCAGATTTCCTCAGCAAGTATGGCTCGTGTGGAATTCTGGGAGTTGAAGTCCACACGTCTTAAAAGTTGTCAAGCTTGAGAAACATCGCATAGTGATGATATAGTGAAGCCATAGTGTGATTTACTTGGTTTTAGTTAGAATGGGAAATGCTGAGATCCTGGTTAAAATTTAGGGCAAGAATCCCTAGTCTATTTTGTGCATGTTCTCCTTCTATGCAGAATCCTAGATGGATGATTACATTGCTTGTTGCTCTGATTAATGCTTCCTCGATTGCACTATTACATGAAAGTTAGGTTTTATGCAACGTGCTTCCCTCAGTATACTAGACTGAAGGTTGCACAATATGCTTTTCCTCTGTTACCCACTGTTAACATTACTGTGGTTTACACAACCAGATTTTTTGGCTTCCCACAACATGCAGAATCTTAAAATAGCCACGTGGATTGAGTTTGCACAGCACAGGCATTTTGTGTTTAAACCATAATATGGTTTGTTTCATGAGGGACTGGCGTATTGTATGAACTTGACCAGGCCTAATTCCTACGGTCAACTATAGTTAAGGAAATCATGCCATGGTATGGTATGAAAATGCAAATTTGGTTTGCATTAGTTTTTAATCTATTATGATCTCAACAGATAAAGCTCTAAGCTGTTTCCCCTGCCAGCTTCCTAATGCAAGAAAGCATACAAAAGTTCCAAACGCTTTAATCAGTTTATCTGTTATTTACTACTCATGATTTTTTTGGCAATGTTATCTGCCCTGGTTTTTTTTTGCACTGGAAAGGAAAGAGAAATAAAATCTGTGTGGTGTGGCCCAAAGTTATATTTTTAGGGGGGGTGTCTTAAAGCTGAATGCCAGTTTTTTGGCAAGTTACTGAAGAAAGGGGGTGAATTTTCCACCCAAAACAAATTCTATTCCATAATATTTTCCATTACATTTTTCTACTGGATGTTCTCATTTTTAGAAATACACAATTTTGTAAGACGTAGTTTTAACAGGATGCATCGGTGCAATGCAAAATAGATAAGTAGCGGTTCTCGAAACTAGAAATACAATGTACAGACTTTTCCCCCAACAAGCGTTTCTACGAATCCACCGGAAAAGTGCAGTACTTAGATTTTTAGGCATGTTCAATACACAAGCCGTATCTCTGGTTTTACATTTGACTTTGAGAAAAGAAATAATGAAAAACATGTCTAGTTGATATGTCTAAAATTGTTTATAATTATTTCAGAAAAGAATAGTTTCCAAACTTTGAATTGTTTTAGTATACAAATAATCCACCTTGTCATTGCAATTCTATATTTATTTTATTTATTTATATTCTGTCTTTTTACAAATAACTCAAGACGGCGAACATGTCCACACACTTCCTCCTCCTATTTTCCCTACAACAACAGTCCTGTGAGGTGAATTGGGCTGAGAGAGACTGACTGGCCCAAGGTCACCCACCCGGCTTTCATGGCTAAGGTAGGACTAGAACTCAGGATCAACTTTCTAGCCTGATGCCTTAACCACTAGACCAAACTGGCAGTCTTAAGCATTATATTACACATATATGTTTAATTTGAGTATGAGGGTACAAACTCCTTAATCTTGATATGCCCTTGTGTATTATGTTGCAATATTATTTATATGAAGTTTTAATAATCAAAACTTTCAGTTCAGCTAGTTTTGACTTATCAGTAAAATCTGGGATGTGTTGATCTGGTTTAGTTTTAATTTGTAAGACTGACTGGATCTTGACTGATTTTTCAAAATGTTGAAGAGGATCCTCTTCCAGCAAACATTCGGTCATTAATGGATGATGCCAAGCTGCCGTTTTTTATTTGATTTGGTTTATCAACTTATATTAAAAAATAATGTTCATCATAAAAGGCCTTGAATTTTGAAACTGGACATCATAAAAATGACTATGTATATAAACTGCTAAGGTTAACCCTTTTTTATTCTTGGCTTTATAGAAACATCCATCTTCTCCCAAGGGTCTTCTGAGGGGAGGGGGTTTGACTACAGTTCCCATTATCCCCAGCCAGCTGAGTTAATACTCAGTGACAAAACATGACAGAGCTTTATGGTTTGCAGCTTGGTGAAGTTGTTTATTCTTTGTTGATGATGTAAGGTTTAAAATTATAACAAAGAAGGAATGATGTCAGCAAATCACTGTTGTCCAGAAAAGTTGATGATGTTTTCAGGGGTTTGAAGGCTCAGCTTTTCATGGTGCTGACAGCTTAGCAAACATGTCTTATTTTATTTCTGCACAGGGCTTAGAGACCAGTCAATGAAGTGGTGTACAACTCCCACATATACTGTATAATTTGGATTAAAACAGATCCTAGGTGGTGCGATGGCTCAGAGGTTTAGACACTGGGCTTTGTTGGTTGGAAAGCTGGCAGCCTGGGTTTGAGACCCAAGCGTCACACGACAGGGTGAGCTCCTGTCCTTGCCTCAGCTCCTGCCAACCTAGCAGTTTGAAAGCATGCAAATGCGAGTAGATAAATAGGTACCACTTTGGTGGGAAGGAACAGTGCTTCATGATATCATGCTGGCCATATGGCTGCCGAAATGTCTTCGGACAGTGCTGACTCAGTGGCCTTGAAATGGAGATGAGCACTGCCCCCTGTAGTCTGCAATGACTAGCTGAGTAAAATCTGCAGGGACTTCATTACCTTTAAAAAAATATATATTTAAAACAAATACAGGTAATCCTTGACTTACAACCATTCTTTTAATGATGGTTCCAAGTTGAATAAGTGATTTAATGACCTGTACTCCAACATATGACCGTAGCACCATCCAGTGATCATGTGATTGCAATTTGGGCACTTGGCACTGCCTTGCATTTAAAACTTATTTGCAGTGCCTTGCAGTTATGTGATTGTGATTTGCAATTTTTTTCGGGGCCAATTTTGCTTAATTACTGTGTGATTCACTTAGTTACCTTGTGAGTCACTTAATGCCCACCGTAAAAATGATTGTAAAAATGGTGAACTCCATTTACAATTGCAATGACTTATGACAGAAATGTTGGTCCCAATTGTGGTTGCAAGTTAAGGACTACTTGTACATAACAGGAATTGAAATACAAAACATACAGTATGAACAATTATATGCACTGGGGTCAAATACTGGGGGAAAAAATCATTTTAAGAGTTGTTCCTTCTGATGCCCTTCTCACCTTTAACCAACCCATTCAATTCAGAAACAATTTCAGGCTAGTACAGATAGAGTTTCTTCTCTCTGTCCCAGTAGTATTAATATTTGAAGGAGATGCATTTCTACATCTGAATTTAGAAATGCTCCCAATTTTGCAAGCCCAATTTTGCACTTGATATTTTGGGGTGAACACAAGAAACTTATTAAAGCTTCATAAATGCATACAGGAATATGATCTATATAAAAACGTTCTTTTTTTAAAAGAAATATTGTCCTTCAAACTAGACACATAAAAAATGCAAGTAGAAAAATAGGGACCGCCTTTGATGGGAAGGTAACAGCGCACCATGAGCCTTCGGCATTTAATCATGCTGGCCACATGAACACGGACACGTCTTTGGACAGCGCTGGCTCTTCAGCTTTGAAATGGAGATGAGCACCGCGCCCAGAGATGGGTTCCTACCAATTCTAACAGATTCTTTAAAACCGGTAGTAACTCGGCGGTGATGTCACAGAGCTGGTTCCTTTGATGTCTCCGTGGGTGCTGCCATTTTGGATTTTGCTTTTTTATTGCTGTGCGCGGATACCCACCTCTGGTACCTATTTATCTACTTGTTTTTGTTTGCTTTTGAACTGCTAGGTTGGCAGGAGCTGGAGCAAGTAACAGGAGCTCACCCCGTTTCGCAGGGCTCAGATCTCAAACCTGGGCTGTTGACTTTCCTCCAGCACCACTATCATAACTGCTGAACCATCACACCCCAGGCTTTAAATAAATGATGTTTTACTGAATCAAGCCAGTTGCCTACATTTTTGCAATACATTGAATCATAAGCTAGCCACCTCACACTGAGCTTCAATATGGTTAGTTACTTCGTGGCTCAGAGAGTTGTGCAAATATAGGGTAGTACTAAACCATGATTAGCCAAATTATAAGCTCTGCACTGCTATTAGGTACCAAAGACTCTGCTTTGTTACTTAGAGGTATGTGAATAACAGGAGTAGGTGAGCTCTTTAAAGCAGCTGTATCTCTTCCTAAGATGAAGCACAGCAATGGCAGAGAGAAGTCAAAGGTACTATAAAATACAGTGTTTCCCCAAAAATATTTAAACGCATGTGCAGCCAGTCCCCACCATTTCCTCGGGTTAGGGTTAGGGAGACAGAGCTAGAAATCAGGTAAGACTACAAGAGGTCTTGCTCCACCCGCCCCAAAATAATAAGATCTCCCCATAAATAAGGCCAAGTGCTTATTTCGGGATTCCAAAAAGTATAAGTCAAGGTCTTATTTTCAGGGAAACACAATAGGCTCTGGGAGACAGTGGAAGACAGGGGGCCTGGCATGCTGTGGTCCATGAGGTCGTGAAGAATCAGACATGTCTTACAACTCAGCAACAACAAAATATCTTTTGACAAAGTGTAGGACTCACTATAATAGACAAAAACATGTTCTTACTTAGTATCTTGAATATGAATTTCAGAAAATATTTCTTCACAGATGATAAATATTATCTTAATTGAATGCTTGCACACCAAATACAGCAGAGGATGGTTTAAGGAGTTGGCAAAGATCGCAAAACCTGGATCTAAAACCAACCCCTGCTGTCAATGCTATCTGCCAAATATTATCTTTGCAAACAAGGCCTTGTCTACATTTAGAGTGTTTTATAAAAACCTGCTGTGCAGAAATACAGATCTCTAAATTGTGTTCTGAAGTCTCATAAATTGTTGTTGGCAAACTTTAAGGAAATGAGGGAGTAACTGAAAAGATAAATTTGACCCAGGGAAAACACAATTCAGAAGACAAATAAAGAAGAAATGGAGATTCTTATCCTTTTGAGTTTTGCCAGTTCTGCCAGTGTAAAAGTACTCATTGAAGTCTAACTGAATGAAATATCAGGTTTAGTTTTACACACAAACTAAAAATAAAAAATCCTGCAGAAATGTATAATCCTCTTAGATAAATTTAGATATCTGGTATCTGGAGGATGACGGGAAGACAAAGAAATTGGTTCATGTATTTTCCTTATTTTACAAATCAATATTTCATGTGCTATTTCTGACAATATAGTAGTGATCAGGTACACAAATATAGGGCAACCCTAGCTAAAACTACAGGCTATGCTATTGACATTATAACCTAGAAAAGCACTTAAATGGATAGCTCAGTGGTACACATCAATGGAATGGCATGCATAGAACATGAAATCTACATGTTCAAGTATAGATTAAGACCCTCGCTGGTCAGAATTTGAACCCCTAGAGGTGAAATCAATGATAATACTTAGCTAGAGGGACATTGGTGTAGCAGAGGTGGCTGGTACCGGCTCATAAGAGTCAACTGTTAAATTTTCTGGTATTCCACTGGTTTGTTATGAGCAAACCTGAACCATAGGGATGCCAATCAGTTGTTCAGCTAATCATTCTAGCAGCACAGCATGGTAGGAGTAATGGAGTCAGTAGTGACAGTGAGAGGTGGAGGCATTGGAATATGGGGTTTGGTTTTGGTGGCGTGTTGATAAATTATTATTAAATATTTACCAGTGCACCACTGGTGTAGAGACCACCACTGTACTAAGCTGTATTGCTGTAATACAGCTTCCCCTTAGCAAATAGTTATTCCTTTCAGCCATTGTTGCTTCTAATCATACCAGCTTTTTAATCTGTCTGGAACTTAAAAGTCCAATCAGCATCCAGACAAAATGCTTTTGACAGAAGTGTTCATTTATCTGTAGCTCAGAAGTACAAAAAATAAATAAATTGGTTGGGAATAAGATGATGAGTAAGTCAGGACATTATAAACATGTCAAATTAGGCATGATGCAAAGCAAATGGAAAAGGGGAAAAAAATATTCCTTCTTCATTATATTTGAACCCAGAGTCACCCAATTAAACTGAATGGTGGGAGAATCAGAACAAAAAGGGAATGCATTTTCGCACAACACATGTGGAATGTGTTGTTAGTGGTTCCAACTTGGCTGGCTTTTAAAAATGTACCAGACAAAGTCCTGGAGGAGGGAAATTAATGAAGGATGAGGCTATCAGTGGCTATTAGCCAAGATGGCTGTATTATTTCTGGGATGGAACACAAGCAAGAAACAATTATTGCCCTCATGTAGGACCTATGTACATGGACACAGTTCATTGTAAATGTATCTCATTGGCCACTGGCAGTTGTTTCTTATTTTTAATTAATTTAATTGTACATCAGAAGTGCAATATAGAATAAACATCGTCAATCTACTTTCCAATTGTTTGAGGATTGCAACTTCCAGAATATTATGCCATTCTGGCCAGGAATTGTTGGAACTGTCATTTCAATATATCTGGATAACATCAGACAGATAAGACTGCACAAGTCAATTTAAATAGTTCATTTGCAAATAAAAAAAATATAAGAGAAGAGAAGAAAAGCTGATTTAAATATTGCTTTCAAAACAATCTTAGAAAGAATACGATCAAATTTCTTGTGTGTGTGTGTGTATTTTGATTCCAGACTACGAACAAATATGTTGGTTTGTGCTGCTAAATTGACATGCAGCTGTTAGGACTTCCATTCCTTACAACTTGATTGCTACCATAACAAATTGGACTCATAATGTCAAAAGCAATGTGATAGTAGAGGTTTTTGCAGAATAAAGGGTTTTTCCCCCCCAGATTTTTCCAAGAGAGGTCTGAACTCTTATCTTCTCCGAACTGCTGAACACATTAGCAGAAACCAGCAAAGACCCCCCACAGACAAAGTTACTCCACCCCTGTGGTAGTTTGAATGAATCAATACCCTATTCCTAACATGAAGCAGCTGACGTGAAACAGATTCAGAATGTGTTGTTATTATAATCATGATTTTCTAGAATCTCTAAATTCAGTTGGGAGTTTCTTTTTGATGAACGGCTTGCCATATTCAATCGCTAATCCTCTCGACCGAAAGGATTCCCAAGGCACGTATCTCAGGCAGATGAATTCATTCCAATGTTCGCCATTACGCGGAGCAAGTCATCAAAATCCTGCTGACAGACTAAGGCAACTCAGGCATAAAATACAAGGCCAATAAAAGGAAAGGGCAATCATTCATACAAGTTTGTGTGCTGTAGCTTTTTAGAGCACAAGTCCTCCCCCTCCCTTTGGCAACTGGACCATGGACATTTGTTTCAAGAGAATACTCAATAAAATTCCATTTTCATGTGAAGCACTATTTGAAACTTGAATATACCTCTCTTTCTCTAGTTACACCCAAAGTAATAATAGATGCAATGCCCAACCAAGGCTCTGGTGATTCCACATTTTGGGTTCTCTCTATTGAACCTTAAATGGATTAAATTAAAGAAAGATAAATTAAAGATTGGGGAGGGCATGGCTCAGTAGTTGAAGACGTTGAGCTTGACAGCTCAGGTTCGAGACCCGCGCAACAAGGTGAGCTCTTGTTCTTTGCCCCAGCTTCTGCCCAGATACCAGTTCGAAAGCATGCAAGTAAAATTAGATTAATAGATACCACTTCAGTGGGAAGGTAGCAGCATTCTGTGTGTCTTTGGTGTATAGCTATGCTGGCCACCTGACCATGGGACTGCCTTTAGACAATGTGGCTCCCTTGGGCAAGAAATGGAGATGAGTGAGACAAACTGGACAGGGAAACCTTCACCTTTAAAGATATTTTTTCAAATGACAACTGGACTTGTTTTTCCTTGAAGACATTATGCGTCCATCCTTCCGTCCTCTACCATTCAGTCAGAATTGAAGAAGCTTCTTAGATGAGAAGCAAAACATCTTCAAGGAAAAACAAAGTCCAGTTGCCTTTTCAAAAAGCACCTTTGTGACAACCATGACTTAGATCCGTGATGGCGAATCAATGGCACGCGTGCCACAGGTGGCACGTGGAACCATATCTGATGCAAGGCGTTGCCCTATTTCAGTTCCAGATTATTTTTGCCCTTCAAGAGGGTGATGGGAGACCGTTTTCATCCTCCCCAGGCTTCAGGAAAGCCTCCTGAAGCTTCGGGAGGACGAAAAACAGCCCAACCGACCAACCAGGGTGAGGCCTGCATGCATGCGCGGGGGGAGCACGGGGGTGGTTGTGCGTGCATGCATGGGGAGGGCACTGCATTATGGGTATGGGCATGCATGTGCGTGACCTCCTGTGATCTCCCCACTTTTGGCACGTGATGGCAAAGGGGTTAGCCATCACTGACCTAGATGACTGAGAATCTCCATCGACTCTAAATTTAAAGATTGATCTTCCATCCAACATAAATATCAGCACTTCTGTTCGTGCTGCATCTACTGACATTTTGGTGTTAATGCAAGGATTAAAACATAGTTTGGTGAAGTGGTGGGGATGCTATCCTAGTCCTGCCTTAAGTCTGAAAGTTGGCTGAGTGACTATTGGCCCAATTCATCTCACAGGATTTTGTGGGGAAAATGAGGAAGCCTGAGGTATGTTCACTGCCTTGAGTTACTTATAAAGCCATAAAGGCAGGGGGGAAACTAGTAAATAAATACAATTAAATAAAAACAAATAGTTTATCCCCTTGTTGTTGTGCTCTTTATAGCAACTTGCTACACTTAAATAAAGAAGCTTCTTGATTAACAAAGCTCCAATAGATTACAGTTGGCTTTTTTATAGACTAAACTGTGTTATCCAGCCTATTTCAATAGATCACTTATACCAATAAAAAATATCAGTGATGAACTCGTAGGATTAGGAAGCTCACAAAATCAAATCTCTTAAGCAAAAGAAAAGTTACTAGACTTTCAATGACTCCATGGGCAAGTTAGGACATTCCTGACACAGCTACGTCTGTTGTCCCACACTAGGAACAGGAGATCTTTGTCTACAGTCTATCCTTGCTTGAACTTCTCCCTGTATTAATGAATACAGGGCACAGTGTTCTAAAGTTTACTTTTATTCCAAGGTGAAAAATATGGCAGAAAAAGTCTGGATAAAAAGTCAACAGCTTGCCCAAAGCTTTACTCACTGGGAGGAACAAAACTAGAGCAAATATTGGAGGTGCAAACAGTTTCAACGTACAATAATTTCATTCACTCCTAGAGCTTCATTCTGGCAAAGATGAGAGAATATTGTGAATAGGGCTGAAAACGCCATCGATAGGAATACACAGCAGATGGTACTGATGACAGAGAGGAAGGGAGGAACGCAATCCTCAGACAAATGTTTGTAATTAATGAACACTAAAAGATAGTCCCAAAGGTGCTTTTTCAGGA
>JANHFT010003270.1:301730-317667 GCA_032467955.1 Pseudoxenodon macrops | reverse complement strand
GTGGCACGCGGAGCCATTTCTGAGGGCACGCAAGGCGCTGCCCTGTAAAAAAATGACCCAACAGGCAAACTGGAAGTGACGTCCGGTTTGCCCGTAGGGTTGTTTTTCGTCCTCTGGAAGCTTCAGGACGTTTCCCTAAAGGCTCCGGAGGGCCATTGTGGCCGCTCTTCTGGTAGAATGGGTGGTCACTCACCGGGGTAATGGAAGGGTTTGAATCTCATAGGCCTTGGTGATGCATATCTGTATCCACCGTCCTACTGTCGATGCAGTAACCTTGCTACTTAGCGTAGAAGTTTGGAATGATACAAACACTGACTCCATTTTTCTCAGGGGAGCTGGTCTCTTTATGTAAATGTGAAAAGCCCTCCTGACATCCAAGGTGTGCCACTTCCTTTCTAGTTCATGGGTTGGACTCGGACAGAAGTCTGGAAAAATGATTTCCTGTGCCCTGTGGAACTGGGAATTAACCTTGGGTAAAAAGGAGGATCTAGGTGGAGTACTAACCTGTCTGTATGGAATATACACAGGTCCTCCCTTGCAGAGAGGGCTGGCAGTTCCAAAATTCGTCTGGCCGAAGTAATAGTCACGAGGAAAGCTATCTTACATGTCAGATATCGCAGGCTGGTCTCCCGTAATGGTTCAAAGGGGGTCAAGGAGAGTGCCTGCAGGACCTTGGGTGGGTCACTGGTGGGATACCTGTGTACCACTGGATGTTTTTAATTGGTTGCTCCCTTAATGTGAATATTACGAGATTCACAGTGGAAAACAGGTGGTGTTGCTATTTTTAGATGCGCAAAAAGCATTCGATAACGTCAAATGGGAATTTATGCTACAACAACTTCAGTACATGGAATTTGGCGACAAATTTTTAAACATGTTTCGGGTGATATACTTTGATGAAAATAAGCACTCTATTTGTCTTTGAAATATCATTGTACTGGCTTTACCCTCATCAATAAGGGTGTTTACATTTTAGAGTGGCTAAGGTTGTAATGTTAGTTACAGACTTGTTTGATACATTAGGTGCAGTGTGAAATGAAAAAAAGAGATTGTTGCCAAAATCCTTAGATTTCCACCATCACCACATTTCTCTCTATTGCTGATTAATACCACTGTGTTTTGTATATCCTAACCTAAAATCTCTCAACTAGCATTTTGAATATTTGATACACATTTTGGAATTGTGCAAAATAAAGGTTGCATCAAAATCTAATAAATAAATTCCACAGAGTTTGGGCATTAGAGTTTTCTGTTCTGGCAATCATTTTGCAAGTAATGTAATAAACATTTTGTTGCAAAAAAGGAAGTTAGTTGTTGTCATGGCTTTTTAGAAGTTAATGGAGCATATTTATAGTGTAAAGCTTGAGAGATTCCAGAATATGTACAGTCCAATCCTACACATCCGATTGGACTTATTTTGGTACAGGTTTATAGGATTGTAGCTTGATCCTCCCTCTCATAAATCCATTCATCATGCTCTTTATTGCTTTTATTCGATCTCCAACCAGCATGAATATCTAGGCCTTGAAAGCTGAATGAATTATACAAACAAGTGTAATTTTACAATTCTAAGTGTCAAGATGGTTTCTTTTTAGTTTTATAGACACCAGAAAAACTAAGCCAGTGATTCTTCACATTCTCTCTACGGTAAACAAATAAAAAAGGAATGTAGCATGTGTAAAATGAAAATAAATAACTTTTTATTGAACGGGGCAAGATATGGAACAATTGTAAACGAAAGAGACTTCTGGTTCATAGCAGGATACCAATGCAATTATTCTGAGGTGGTTTTTTGTTGTTGCTTGCTTTGATTCAGTAATCTATAAGGATATTTGAAATGTCATCCCCTGTCCCTGAAAAATTAGGGAAAGGGTAAGTGGTTATAAAATTTAAAGTTTGGATTAGAACCATAGGGAGCAGACTGTATCGTGCACTTTTTCATAGTGTGTTATCCATTTTTTTCTGTGAGAAGAGGATCTTTACCGATCCCAAAGTGCATCAAGAAGACTAGATACAGGTAGTCCTTGACTTGCAACCATAATTGAACCCCAAGTTTCTGTTGGTAAACAAGACAGTTGTCAAGTGAGTTTTGTCCCATTTTACGACCTCTCTTGTCACTATTGTTAAGTGAATCAATGCAGTTGTTGAGCTAGTAAGATGGTTGTCAGGTGAATCTGGCTTCCTCACTGACTTTGCTTGTCAGAAAGTTGTGAAAGATGATCACATGACCCAGAGACACCGCAACCGTCATAAATACCTGCCAGTTACCAAACATTTGGTTGTTGATCACATAACCATGGGGACACTGCAACTGTTGTGAGTCTGAAAAACGATAAGTCACTTTTTCCAGTGCCATTGTAACTTCCAACTAAACAAATGGTTGAGGTCATGGTGTTCCTAGAACCTTCGGTAATACATTTATAATACACATATTTCCTCAAGCTCAAGGTAGCTTACATTATTCTCATTTTATCTTCACAAGGATGGTTTATAATAAGCTAAAGAGAAGGGAAGTGATGGGTCATTGGAGCATAGAGACACGAATCTGGTTTTCCCTTATTGCAACCTGATCATCAATATTATATTACGGTTCAATAGTCTTACAGGTACCTCTGGACTTAAAACTAAAACTGAGGTAATTTGTGTTGCTAAGTAAGGCAGTTGTTAAGTGAGTGACATCTAATTTTCCGCCATAATTGTTAAGTGTATCACTTCAGTTGTTGTGAATCCCATGGTCATTAAATGAATTGGGTTTCCCTCATTGACTTTGCTTGTTGGAAGCTGCAGGGGGAGGTCACAACTGGTGATCACATGACTCTGGGCACAGTAACCATTGTAAATACATTCCAGTTGCCATTTCCCCAAATTTTGATTATGTGACCGTGTGGATGCTGTGACAGACTTAATTGCAAGCACTGGTCATAAGTTAGTCCTTTCAGTGCCATTGTAATTTCGAATGGTCGCTGAATGAATGGTTGCAAATTGAGGACTCGCTGCATAGCCTCCTCCAGAACAAAAACAAGTGTGCACAGTACTCCTTTCTCATATTTGTTTCTGCTGTGGAAGGAAACCTGAGAGACAGTGCTTGGGTGTCACTTAGTTAACATTTAATATCTGAGAAGGTCCTGGATATCTCTGGTCCTATTCCTTTTGATTCCTATCTCTGGTCCAATTCCAGTTATGATTCCTTATCATAACTGCTGCTGGATCTCCTGGCGACTGCGTATATACCCTCTTAGTGCTCAGATTCTTAGGCAGACAAAATTGTACGTTGGGAACTCTGAATTTAAAAGGCAGCGGTGACTTCTGAAGGCTCTAGGGAGGCAGCGATGGAAAATGTTGTTGCTTGGGCTTAGAAGTTGCTGCTGGTAGAAGGTGATACTGCTGTTTCAAATGCTTCAAGGTGACCCTGTGGGAAAATCTTCTCTCCTCTGATGCATGCAACCTAGCAACAGGTATCATCAGATGTTTTGGTCCCTGGGTGATAAGAGTGTCTTCTCACCCAAGCAGCTAGGTAGGATGCAATTCCTGGCTGTTTCAACCATGGGGGAATGGGAATCTCTAGAAAAAGCCCACTCCCCAGGTCTTCTGCCAGGATTTATTTATACCCCTATTTAACAATGGGCATTGCATGCCTTCTCAATCACACAGGTGCTAAAATAATGAGAATCTGGTACCCAATTGCATCTTTGAATTCTTTGGATGCGATCTGTTTATCACTTTGGATAATTCTCTAGGGAATCCCTTCATCTTCCCCTTTGTTTGAGGCCAAGAGAACGACAGGGGATGTGGTGACAGAGAGAAAGAACTTATAATGATGCAAATCTGCTCTTTGGTGTTTTTTCCCCCTAGTGTTTAGCAGCAGACCTCCCCACCCTTGCTTTGGATGCTGGAATTCTCTTGGGTCCATCATTGTAAAGATGTGCTGCTTGTAAGAAGCGGCCCAGAGTTGCCTTATGGATGAGAGGGCAGCATATAAATTTAATAAATAATTAAATAACTAAGTAACTACATACACACACACACACACACATATATACTCACCCTGTCCCTTACTGAGTAGCACATAATCCTTGTGGAAATAAAGAACCACTAAAGTGCAGGTAGTCTTTGACTTACCACCATTCATTTAGTGACCATTTAAAATTTTAATGGCACTGAAAAAATACTTATGATTGTTTTCAGACTTATGACTGTTGCAGAATCCCCATGGTCACTTGATCAAAATTCAGATGCTTGGCAGCTGGTTCATATGGTTGCAGTGTCCCAGAGTCATGTGATCAATTTTTGTTAATCTTCTGACAAGCAAAGTCAATGGGGAAGCCAAGTTCACTTAATAAGCATGTAGCTAACTACATGCTTAAGAACTGCAGGTTTCACTTAACAACTGTGGAAAGAATGAGGTAAAATAGAGCAAAACTCATTTAACAATTGTCTCGCCTTAGCAACAGAAATGTTTGCACTCAGTTGTGGTTGTAGGTTGAGGACTACCTGTATGTACATTCTATAAAGATCAATAAGCTTCTCGGCTCATTAAGAGCATTTCAGTTGTCTCCTGCAATTCTAGAGAAAGGAATATTCAAAAGCATATCAAGTGAATTTAAGAAATTTTTATTATCCTGTTGTTTCTGTGAAAAACACCATTTTCATTTTCTGGCATCTTCTTGACCCACAATTAAAAACAAAAAAGATTTCAACCCTCAATGTTCTTCCTGCCTGTGCTTCATGTTTAATCTTTCCACCCCACCCCATCCCAAATAAGGAATGTTATCAGTTGCAATAAACATTTCCGTTGACCTTTGATAGCTTGACTTTCCTTCCCAAATGAACACAATCTTCCCAGTTTATTAAAAAAAATTTTTTTTAAAAAGATGTTAAATGGGGGAAAAGGGGAAGTCTGAGGAAGATGAACTGTATTTCTCTTTATGGAGTTTTTTTGTTACAGTGGAGATGAGAAATATCTCTCTTTTGTATTCACTGTCTCTCCTAGGGACTCTGATTACAGGTAGCACCAATACTGAAATTGATGGAGGCCTTCTGTAGGGGGTGGACAGGGATGAAGAGATTGCAATTAGATCCAGCCCATTTTCAAAGCAGCAATCCATGTTAATCTTTTGCAGCAAATACTAAAAAGGATGTTGCAGTATTTTAAAAATGATTTAGTTAGTTAAAAGCCATAAATCATCCCTGACTGGTAGTAACAATCCTGGAATCTCATTGATCCTTTCCATCTCTCTTGCAAGTATGGTTCTGGGTTTTGTTTTGTTTTTCTGATTAAGAAGGACTGATAATAATTTTAAATAATTTTTATTAACTTATGTGTCAGATTTTTATCTCATTTTCCACTAGGAATTAATGTTGCTCTTCACTACAGTTGGTCCTCAACTTACAACCACAATGGAGCTCAAAAATTCTGTTGTTAAGTGAGACATTTGTTAAATGAGTTTTGCCCCATTTTACAGCCCTTCTCACCACAGTTGTTAAATGAATCACTGCAGTTAAGTGAATCTGGCTTCCCCATTGCTTTTGCTTGTCTGAAGGTTGCAAAAGGTGATCACATGACCTCAGAGCACTGCAGTGGCCATAAATATGAGTCAATTGCTAAGCATCTGAAGTTTGATCACATGACCATGGGGACGCTGAAATGGTCGTAAGTATGAGAAATGGTCATGAGTCACTTTCTCAGTGCTGTTGTAACTTTGGTCACTAAACAGTTGTAAGTCGAGGACTACCTGCATTTTGCACATTCTTACGAACACTCTTCAATAAAGATAGTACTCAACTTACCAACTGCAATGGTGTCTGCCCATCATAGTCACAGGTCCCGATGGTCATAAAATCAGGTGACCAATCCTATTTTATGATCCTTTTGTTGCAGTTATTAAGTGATTCTTTGGTTGTTAATTGAATGCGAGTAAGCATAATATTGGCTTGCTAAGGGTATGGTTTTGTAAAAAAAACAAAACTGGAAGTGCTGACAGCTGGAATTTCGAATCTGGGTTGTAAGTAGTCCCAGGGAGGTCCATTGTAACTTTGAATGGTCACTAAGCTGGTTGTAAATTGAGGACTATCTGTAGAGGTATCCCGATTCATTGTTAGATCCTTCAAATACTTCAGTGAGTGTTTCATTTATGCATTTTTAAAAAGTTGGTCAATTGCCTCTTGTGCCCACAAACTATCAGAGTCAATTCCTGATGGACTCTCTTAGTTTGTCTTGTAATTTGTAAACAATTTCCATTGTGTTTTATCTTCATTTCCTCTATTAAATTGCTTCTTGAACATTCCTACCTTAGTTGCATATTTTCCTGAGATTGGGCTATGCATCTTAAAATGTTCTCCTGTTTTCCTGTACTTATTATCATTCTTAATTGAGATAGCATTCCTTATCTTTTTTGGCTTGATGCTTAAAAGTCTGCATTAAGTTGTTAAAAATAATTTTTGTTGCTTACAGCTTTTATCTTCGGTGTCTTTCTTTGGATACAATGCTAGCTTGTTTTGAAAACCATTTAGGATCTTTTCCTCTGATATTTTGGGAGTATTTTTTCCACTCCAGTTTTGGCGTCTTCTCTCCTCGGATCTCTTTTGCAGAAATTAAATGCATTGAATACATATTGAGCATTTAATCTATTGAGTATGTTCCATATTTTGAATATGTTCTATATGCTGACTTTATATTCTAATTCTCTGCTGGTTCTTTTCTTTAACTTTTGGAGTTTAACCAACCTGTCTAGTTAGAGTACTACAGGTAGTCCTTGGCTTACGACCATAATTGAGCCCAAAATTTCTGATGGTAAGTGGGATATTTGTTAAGTGAGTTTTGCCTCATTTTACGACCTTTGTGCCACAGTTGTTAAGTGAATAACTGCAGTTGTTAAGTTAGTAACACATTGTTCAGTGAATCTGGCTTCCCCATTGACTTCTCGGAAGGTCGCAAAAGGGGATCACAAGACCCTGGGACACTGCAACCGTCATAAATATGAATCCGTTGCAAAGTATCTGAATTTTGATCACTTGATCAAGGGCATGCTGCAACAGTTGTGTGAAAAACAGTCAAAAGCCACTTTTTTCAGTGCTGTTGTAACTTTGAATGGTCACTAAATAGAAATGTTGTAAGTCAAGGACTACCTGCACTTTAGTGTATTTTCCCACTTGGGCATAAGGAAAAGGATCTGGATAGCAAGACTGGTCCAGCAGCTTTTAAGGAGATACATATATGACAGTGAGGCCCATTTTTCAATCAAGATGGGAGTTTCTCCATGTCTCTTCCAGATGGTGGTTAGTTTGGACATAATGTCTGAAGGTTCAATTCATTGGGGCTTTGAAGATTTTTCAAGAAACTGTAGATGTACATATGCTTTCTCTGACTTCCTGGTGTATTGGGGAAAAAAAAGAAAGAAATAGGCCTAATTGGTTTTAAAATAAGTAGTGATACTCTCATTGTGCAGTATCCCTGTTGGAAGTGACGGGATTAGCAAACTATAAATATAAAGTGTGTGTTAAAATTCCTGTGATAATTTTGAAGGAGGCAGCAGCCACAGACACACAGAACGGGAAATATTTTTTCCCCTCTCATTGAGCAAGGAAAAAGGATCTTGTGTTGTTGCAGTTCTATTGCATTTTTGTTGGTGTAGAAGTGTTTTTTTTCTTTTCTTCCTGTATCCATTACAGGATGTTTTTTGCAGACAGTCCTCCTTTAATGACTGCTTCATATAATGGCCATTTGCAGTTATGACAGTGGCGGAAAAAGTAACTTTACGACCTCACAATTAATGACCTTCACAAGTCTGTAAAACTAAGGAAAGCTGAAGTAAAATTATAAGCGGAGTTGTGGTTTCACTTAGTGAATCATTTTGCTTAACGGCCAAATTTCTAGTTCCAGTTGTAGCTGCTGAGCGAGGCTTGCCAAGCAAACAAAGTTTGATCACGTGACTGTGGGGATGCTGCAATGGTCATAAGCGTGAGAACTGGTCATAAGTCACTTAAGTGGTGAACAGTCATTAAATGGATGATTATAAATTGAGGATTACCTGTATCAGTATCAGGAAGACATTTTTAAAATTTCTCTAAGCACCGGTTTGCCACGCGGCATGATTTGGCCATATCTTCCCTTTTCTGGATTGGGTTGGGGGTCCTTTTGCCATTGCCTTCTTTCAAAGTGGGGGCCTCCCAGCCTAAATCAGCATGGCTCTGACAAACCATTGATTGACTAACTGCTGATAATCAAGTCTTTGCTGCCCAATTCATACTGAGAAAAAGGATGCTTGTTTTCCATGGTTTGGCTAAGAATTAGGAGGGAATTTGTAAAAAGGTTGGTCTCTGGAATATTTACACAAGAGCAAGGGGATATTCTCTGCTTTTTAAAGCTCTCCTTTCTCCGAGGTAAGCAAGCAAGGATTTCTTGGCCTCTATCAACAAGGAGCTATTATACAGCTTTGCTTTCCCATCAGAAAGAAAGTTAAGATGGCTGGGCAGAAGGAGGGAGGTGACATCAAATTCCATGCCGGCTCTCTCCAGTTTTTACCAGCTTTAATTTAACTAGGAAGGAATTTAAACCCGAAGAGAGATCTCCTTTTTGTTTCTTATTAGGGGCTCCCTAATCATGTTTGCCTTTGTAGGGTTTTTTATTTATTTATTTAAAACATTTGTAGAGTTGCCACATCTTATAACAAACTCTGGGCAACTCCCAATCAAAAATTAAAACAAGAACTTGTTGCTGACTTTGTAGGAGGAGGAGGAACTTGTTTGCCTATGATGGCAAGAGATCAGGAATTTGGTAGCTTGTTTTCGGATCAATATGTTTTATGACAATGTGTGTGCACTTTTGTGAGTTGTGTCTAATGAAGTGTTGTTGGCTATGGGGAAATAATGAAGCAATAATGTGTTTTTGATGCTGATAAATATAATTTACACTTAGTCCTTGACTTACAGGCATTTATTTAGCACTGAAAAAGGTATGACCAGTCCTCACACTTATGACCATTGCAGCATTCCCATGGTCACATGATCAAAATTTAGGTGCTTAGCAACTGGTATATAATTGCGATGGTTGCAGTGTCCTTGGGCCATATGATCATCATTTTTGACCTTCTCATCTCAGTTGGGTTTTGAAGAATATCAATGAGGGAAGCTGGATTTGCTGCTTAACAATGCACATTCACTTAACAACTGCAGTACTTTGTTTTACAGCTGTTTCAAAAAAGATTTAAAATCGGGTTTGACTTACTTAACAACCGACTTATCAACAGAAATCTTAGGCTCAATGTGGTCATAGGTCCAGGACTACTTGTCTTTATTTGTTTGTCAAATTTATGTAGCTGCCCATCTCACAAACAAGTGACTCCCAATTCTGGGTAGTCCACACATCTTAAAGTGACCAACTTTTAAAAAACATTGATCTAAAATATTAATTGGTCTATTTATTTTATTTCTGTATCTCTGCTGGTTCCCTCCTAGGTAGGATATGTAGGTATAAGAAAAGATTGGCAAATTTTTGAATGCCAAAGTTGTCTGGGCATGTGGGTAAAGAAGTGTCCTGGGAAGATAGATGGAGAAAAGAGTGCCTGTTTGTCTGTTTGCAAACTAGGCTGTTTGCCCAAAGTGTAACAGAGGTACAGGTAGTCTTCAATTTACGACAGCAATCGAGCCCAAATTTTCTGCTGCTAAGCAAGACAATTATTAAGCGTCCCTGGCCCATTTTACAACCTTTCTTGCCACAGTTGTTAAGTGAATCACAGCAGTTGTTACATTACGTTAGTCACACGGTTGTTAAGTGAATCTTGCTTGTCAGGAGGTTGAAAAGGTGATGCTTGCATGACTCTGAAACGTTGCAGCCATCATAAATATGAGTCCTCTGAATTTTGATCACATGATCATGAAAAACCGGTCATAACAAGTCACTTTTTTCAGTGACATGGTTAACTTTGAATGGCCCCTAAGTGAATGGTCCCTAAGGGAATGGTCACTAAACGAATGGTTAAGTCAAGGACTACCTGTATTGCATTGTTTGGAGAGAAAGTACTTTCCATACAGACTCTGCAGTGGCAATGATCTTGAAACACGCTGCCTCTTTAAAAGAAGGGGAACCAGAGAAGCCAGAGAACGGATGACTGTGGGCCAGCTTAGGTTACATAATCACTTTCAGGTTTAGCACTGAAGCTTCTCTGTGAACTAATGGGGCCAGGGACATAATTATCTGATCTTCAGCCAGCATTTTCTGATCAGGCCCATAACACGCCTGACCTTGCTGATTAGATTTATTTTGTTAGTTTTATACTCTTTCAGCCATGCACACAATCCTGTGCTTGTTTGTGTGCATTTAGGCATATACGACCACAGCAGAGGCCCAAAATTTCTGTTGCTAAAGGAGACATTTGTTAAGTGAGTTTTCCCCCACTTAACAACCTTCCTTGCCGCAGTTGTTTAAGCGAATCCTGCTTCCCCGTTGACTTTGCTTATTAGTTTCATAGGAAGCGCTTTATCGAGGCTGAAGTGTGTCTTCTGTTATTCCAGGAGTGGCTTCCCCCTCCCCTCCTTTCAGATGCTTCCTGTTATGCCTCTCAAGCGCACACTCACACACACACATACACACACGGCTGTGTTGGAAGCGAAAGGGGATTGCTGTTGTTGAAAGCATCCTTTGGATTTCCAGGGCTGTTTTTGAATCTGTTGTTGAGGTGCCAGTTCTGGCAAGTATTGCAGAGAAAGGAAAATCCTCTTGTATATTTTTCCTCTCCTCCAACTTGTGGTCCTGACAATTGGCAGCTCAGCTTTTGAGTCCTGCAAAATCTAGGAAGTTCAAGATGGAAAGGAGCTGTTTTCATAAGGCTTTGCCATCTCTGGAAATGATCTTCCTTATGCTTCCAGGTTATTTGCAAATAAAAGGAAGCAGAGGCGTGGACCATTTGCAACAGCTTCTGAAGCCAGGGATCAAGGAACAATTTGATTTGTCCCTGAAAAGCCAGTAGAAAATCTTTTTTTGTTTGTTTTGTTTTTTGTTTGGTTTGGAAGACACATGACTGGCTTTGCATTTTGAGTTGCATAATGCAGTAAACAGGATTTGCATATACAGTTCATCAGCAAGTTACATGAATGCTGCTAGGCGGAAATTGAGGTTTACAGGCTCATATATGGAAGGAAATGCACGCTATTTGAATATTTTAAAAAGCACAGTGTTTGAATTAGGGAGATTTGTGAGGGGTTGCATATTGAAATTCACAAAGATTTTCTCGTCCTCTAAAGTTATGGAATAGTTGTCTATACACAATAGCTTTGGGTTGGTGGGAAAAAAAAGAGAAACCAGGGGCCCCCTTTAATATAGGTATTCATATGGACCTGTATAAATTAAGTACAGGTAGTCTTCTATTTACAACATTACAAAGTTTGAAGTTACAGCAGCACTGAAAAAAGTGACTAGTGACCATTGCAGTATCCTCATGGTCACATGATTTAAATTCAGACACTTAGCAACTGACTCATATTTACGACTGTTGCAGTGTCCCAGGGTCATCTGATCACCTTCTGACAAGCAAAGTCAATGGGAAAGCCAGATTCACTTAACATCCGTGTCACTAACTTAACAACTGCAGTGATTCACTTAACAGCTGTGGCAAGAAAGGTCGTAAAACAGGGCAAAATTCATTTAACAAATGTCTCACTTAGCAACAGAAAGTCTGGGCTCAATTATGGATGTAAGTCAAGGACTACCTGTACATGTAAGGTGTGTGTGCACAATAACCATGTCTGTCTCCTCCCCCTCTTAATTTGCACCCATAACCTGCTCCTCTGGAGCTTTGCTTTCAGTATTTTTAACTGTTTAGCTCACTGACAGTTAATGAAAATTTAAGAAGTCATAACTGGATCAGAGGAATAACATTGTTTTGTACTGACTTGCAAAAAAGGAAAATAAACAGGCTCTGTAATGTACAGTGATGGCAATGTCTGTGGTTTAAGGCAGGGTTTAAGGATACCTTTGCCCTGAAAGGTTTATGACTTGGTGTAACACTGAGCTGGAAACACAAGGGATTGTCCTGCTATTGATACTCCTTGCTTATTTTGCACACCTGATCCTTAAAAGCATTGTTGCACCTGGTGCATTTTCCGTGTTGACCCTCCTGTTGGTCCAGGTGCAGGGCATTATTTACAGGCAGCTTAGTCCATGTGGAAGGGGAAGAAAAAACAACAATGCTGGCACCCACACAAGCTTGTATAACAGCTCACTTTTGCTCAATGTGCGTGTTCAAGGCTTGTATTTCTTGGAAATTGCACAGAGGTCTAACGCTCCTAAATGAACTTGCCTGTTTGCTTTGCGTTCGTGAAGCACATGAAATTGAGGACTTATATGGACCTACAAAAAAAAAAAAAAGGCTTGTCTGTATGACATTTCCAGGACTGTGTATTTTATTTGGACAGTATTGCCTTACCTGTGGATGTTCACAGAGTTTGAGTAAGGCAGGTGCCATGCCAGTCTGCTAACATTGGTCTTTCTACGTGACGATTGATATCTCCTTCATGAATTTGTTCCGTCTATCTGGCTCAATGGGTCTTTGATACTCAGAAACAAAGCACTTAGGCCTCTGAATATTATGTTTTTGAAGAGCCTTTATTCATGCTGTACACCAAAGGACGATGAGGGTTTGCTAGATAGACCTTTTATCCGACAGCACAACTTGCGTGCTTAAAATTGTATCAGGACAAATGTTATTGATCAAGTAAATTTTTTATTACACAAATATTTTTTTCTTATTTATATTGCGTTCTTTAGAATCTAAGGGCTGCACTAGAATTTGATAGGATTCTGTGAGAAACAAAGAGTAAAATAATTTTACTTGAGTGCATCCATTTTTCTTGATCAGGACTTCCAGAATATATAGATATATTTACAAAGTAGTCGTTGACTTAACAACTATTCGTTCAGTAACTGTTTCAAGTTATGAACTCACTGAAAAAATTGACTGGTAACATGTCCTCAAACTTTATGGTCCTTGTAGCATCCCAATGGTCACATGATCAAAATTTGGGTGCTTGGCAATTGACATACATTTATGACAATTACAGTGTCCCAGGGTGTCATGTGATCGCCATTTGAGACCTTCAACTCTATTATTTCATTTGTCTTAAGTATTAGAAAACAATAGAAAAATATGAACATAGTAAAAGAATAAGTAGACAGATCTGTGGTTTCTAACTTTCCCCTTTTTTTAATACCTTGACTGATTTTCAGTATTTTATTAATGATGTATTGAGATATCATTTCTCCTTTGAAAGTCTAGTTTGAATACGATCACATCAAACTTCACCAGTCTCTCTGTAAATTTCCTTGTTGCCTTTCCCACCAAGATTTTGGAAATGAAAACCGCTTTCAGTCTGAAGAGCTTTGTGTTATCTGGTGATTATTAGGTGACATGATAGAAAGAAATTGAAAATGGAGCTTTCTGTTTGGCAGTAGATTGGTGATCAGTTTTTCATCTGTTCTAAAAAGATAGCTTTCAAACAAAGAAAGCTTCTAGTGGATCAGGAAAGGAATGGGAGACTCTCTACAATTTAGCCAAACGTTGAAAGACCATATCTAGGCTCTCACACTTTCCTAATGCTTTGCTTACTGAATAAATCACAGTTGGTTGGGAGGTCACATAACACATTCAGTCATAAACAAGAGTTTTATAAATCAAAGCGGTGTTTTCATGCAATATTCTAACCCAAAAGGCAACAGACTTTGGCTATGGGAATCATCTTAGAACTTCACAGGATCTCTCCTGTAATGATGGCGAATTGAATTTGCCAGAATCCTGCCAAAAATGGAGAATTGAATTTTGATGGTAGAACTGGTAGTCCTCGACTTACAAGCATTCATTTAGTGACCCAACGGCATTGAAAAAAAGTGACGCATGGCCATTTTTCATACATACGACTGTTGCAGTATCCCCTTGGTCACATGATCAATATTTGGGCTCTTGGCAACCGTCATGTATTTATTTATGACAGGGTCATGTGACCATCATTTGTGAACTTCCCAACTGGCTTCTGGTAAGCAAAGTCAATGGGGTAAGCCAGATTTGCTTAATGACTGCATGATTTATTTAACTGCAATGATTCACTTAACACCTGCTGCAAGAACTTCATAAAATGGGGCAAAACAGCTGCCTTGTTTAGCAAGAAAAATTTAGGGCTCAGTTGTGGTTGTACGTCCAGATCTACCTGTAATAATTTAGGTAAAAGTAAAGGTGTCCCTGTCCAATTGTGTTTTACTACAGTGTGTGGTACTCATCTCCATTTATTGGCCAAGAGAGCCAGTATTGTCTGAAGACATTTTTCATGGCCATGTGGCCAGCATGGCTATACACTGAAGGTGCACAGAATGCTTTTACTTCCCACCGAAGTGGTACCTATTAATCTACTTGCATTTGTATGCTTTTGAACTGTTAGATGGGCAGGAGCTGAGATAAGAATGGGAACCCATCCCCTTGCACGATGCTTGGGTCTTGAACCTGGGCTGCCAGCTTTACAGCTGACAAGCTCAGTGTCTTTAACAGAGACACTGCTTATAATAATTTGGGGATGGGGGAAATGGACAATAGTTTTAGCCTATTTGACTGCATTTAACTGGTTACCCTAATTGAGAGATGCTGTCCAGAGATCTTCTTGAAGACAGCTCACTGAGCAAGCTTTAGTAGCACCTCAAGACTCCACTTTTGGTGTGTACTTTTTAAAGTGGTATACTTCTGCGGTGATGCACAGTTGCCAAAGTTGCTTCATATGGCTTTGCTCTCCTATCTGGAAGGTCTTCTACTATTAATGAAGCCCAGGTAATAAATAACCTAGAGGAGATTAATAGCCACCTCCTGTAGCAAATTATATTTGATTTATTGAACATTAGATATACACACAGGTGCCAGTAATTCAATTAAAACACAGGGCCTTTAAACTAGCAGAGATACACTTCTTGTGACAGCACAACAGCTTTTAATTCCATAATAGGATTTTAATGAAATAAGCCCAATACATAGCCTTTAACATATTCAAGAAGGGGGAGAAAGATATATGACTTCCCTGTAAACATAATGCCACTCCGAGTTGATACATGCAGTAACAAAGTCCGATTTAATATCTTGCTGCTAGATATGCCCTCTCAGGAGCATCGTGTAATGGCAACTTCAATAAAGCAGCTTGCTTATCTTCTTGTGTTTTATAGCAGTGTGGGTGAAAACTTTTAAAGGCAGAGGGCTAGTGAATTCAGAAAAGCAAGGCATTGTTGTATTTCTAACCATAAGTCAGCAGATACCAGTCCTGTAATACAGTAGTCGGAATAACAGGGTTGGACTACAAGACCTCCATGGTCCCTTCCAATTGGAGTTCAGCCCTGTACTCAGGCAGGAAGCCCTATACCAGTGATGGCAAACCTTTTTCTTCTTGCGTGCCAAAAATGGTGGCGCACATGCGCATACGTGCGTGCCAGCATGCAATACCCCCAGCACATTGCGCATGCATGCATCCCCCTTTGGCCTGTTTTTTGCATCATAAGAGGGCTGGTCGTAAGTCACTTTTTATACAGAGCTGTTTAAAGGTCGCTAAATGAATGTTGCAGTGATTGTAAATGCATATTACTTGCCAAGCACCCACATGTTGATCACATAATCTTGGGGATACTGTGACAGTCGTAAGTGTGAGGACCTTTCAGAAGTCACATTTTCTGTGCCGTTTAACTTGTTTAACGGTTGCTAAACAAATGATTGCTAAGTTGTGGACTACCTGTGAGAAACTCTTGTCTTTCAGAAGCAGCTTAGAACTAAGGAGAAATGTCCTGACAGTTAGAACAATTAACCAGTGGAACAACCTGCCTCCAGAAGTTGTTGATGCTCCAACAATGGAAGTTTTTAAGAAGATGTTGGATAACCATTTGTCTGAAGTGGTGTAGGGTTTCCTGCCTAAGCAGGGGGTTGGA
>JANHFT010003270.1:290178-301630 GCA_032467955.1 Pseudoxenodon macrops | reverse complement strand
GATGAAGCATTTAGCCAATAAATTAACTAAAATCTACATATGAATACTGTAGCAACATTTATTTATTAATTAAACCAATTTATATTTGTTTAATTGGACTCTTGGGCAGCTTAGAACAGAGCATGGGGTTATCTTCTTAAAATTATTATTCATGTGCTTTAGAGTAGACAACAGGATGCATGCAGAGGTGGTTTCTGAATCTTCTTACTGCCGGTTGGCTCAGGGTTGCGCCTTGAGCACGCAAAGCTCCGTGGGCGCAAATCCAAGATGGCAGCTCCCATGGAGCCACTGACAGAACCGGCTCCATGACATCACCGCGGAGTTACTACCTACTCTATAGAACCGGTAGGAACCCACCTCTGGATGCATGTAGGTTTCTATCCTATAGTTTAGGAGAAAACCCTCTCTTTTAAATTGCTTATACAAACCATAGTGCACAGAAATACACCCATGTCCGTTTTTATTATTTAGTCTCATTTAAAATGAATCTAATCAATCCATTTTAAACGTAACCAATTTTGTGAGCTTTTATTTAGTCACTAAGTCTGGCTGTGGGCTGTTCAAGATGTCTCTCTCTATCTCTCTCCTGTTTTCTATCCCGGTGCCATAATCACTAGACCAAACAGATTATCTAATTCTTCAGACAATAGAAATAGGATTCAAAACCTATGAAAATCCTGCCAATCTGGACAGAATGGTTTGGAATAATTAAAAATAACATTGCATTGCCAAATAGTTCTTGCAGGAGAATAATGGATTGCATCAAAGCACCATTTTCTAGGAAAGACATGGAAGAGAAAACTTGTACTGCAGGTTTTCCTTTCCAAGGAATGAAGATGCACAATGGACACCTTTTACTTCTTGAGATAAATAAAGCTACCTCTGTAACAGCTTTGTTTATATTTCTACCCTAATGGAATGACTGACCTTTACTTACTTGTGAATGCTATTTCTCCTTCAGGAAACCGTACAGGTATATACTATCTTTCCCATTCCCCACTTTTTAAATATTTCTTTACCTAACTTACATTCTGAGGACCCTTATATTGGTGTAGTGCCCATCCTGCGCCAGGAATCCCACCTCAGGCAATAGTTAATAGTAAAGCATTATTATCTCTCGATGTAGTTAAGATAGTTGTTATCAGAGCACTGTTGCAAGATAGGTTTGGCCAAGTGGGTAAGACCGTGAGTTTAAATCCCACTTTAGCCACGAAAGCCAGCTGGATTGAGGGGTGATCTTGAGCCAGTCCCCAGGAGACTGTGAGTTCTAGTCCTTCCTTAGGCATGGAAGCTGGCTGGGTAAATTTGGGCCAATCACCAAGAGACAGTGGGTTCTAGTCCCGCATTAGCCATGAAATCCAGCTGGGTAACTTGGGCCAAGCACTCTCTTGATGCAGCTCACCTCACAGGGGTGTTGTTGTGGGGAAAATACGAAGATGTGTTAGACATGTTCACCTTGACATATTGGTAAATATGTTTGCCTTGACTTATTGGTAAAAATAACAAAGGTGGGGAGGGGATATAAGTAAATACATAAATCAAATTAATTAATTAAATACAGACAATAACCCTGCTTTCTCTTTGTATTTTGATAGTATACTGTGGCATCAAGTTCCTCTATTCACTTAGGTATATAAGTATTGTTGGAATCACTGTTCAATTGTAGTAGTATTGCATGTTGAAGATGATAGAGGTTTACTGTTACAACCCTACAGTTTTGAAAAGTTTGAATATGAAATAACACACGCACACTCCTCAACTTATGACTGAAATTATAGCAGACCCAAGGTACTTATGACCCTGATTCAAAGTTCCGATGCCAACACCCCCCCCCAGCAGTCCTATGATTGTAGTTTGGGAGCTTGGCAGCCAACCTGTATTAATGGTCATTTGTAGTGTCCCATGGTCATGTGACTGATTCATGGCATTTTTTGGGTGTGTGTGTCCAAAACTAGTATTTGCTTCCAGTTTCTTGCAAAAAATGTCCATCATTCATAATGGGTTTTCTTAACAACCTTGGCATTCCCCCTAAGGAGTGCGACATTAACTTTATGACCTCCACATTCATTTAACAACGGCACAAAATTGAGTTGGGTGCCTTGACTTACAACTTCATGACACACAGCCAAGATACCAGGAGCCCTTACGGTCGTAAGTGGAGGATTATCTGAATCCCTATGTGTGTGCAGAGAGAAAGTGTTCACTTTGACTTCATTAAGATAAAAACCAACAATCTAGTTTGCTGTGAATTACATCAGAGCATAACCTGCTTTAAAGTCTGGGCCTTACTGACACAAATCAAATAACTCTTTGACCTTTTTTTAATTCTTAACACTGGGCTGGATTCCAACAGCTGACTTTATCATAAATCTTAACTGTGTTTGCTTTGGTACAGCTTTACAGTTGGGACTTCTGGTCTTTTGGCTTCATGCTGTATATTGGGAGAGAATAAGGGAGAGAATAAGGTTGGATGGGCATATTGTTTACATGTTCTGTCTGCATTTGTTTGATCACCCCTTGCGTTGTGATTGGCACATGGCAGTGTTGGCGAACCTTTTCGGCACCAAGTGCCGAAATGGGGGTGCAAGCATGTGTGCCGGAAACTGGAAGAGCAGCCACTCGGTGCGCATGCGTGCGCTTGAAAGATGATCTTCTGGTTTTCAGCGTGCGCTTGCGCACCAACCAACTGGTATTCCGGTTACTGGTGCACATTTGCACATGAAGACCAACTGGCCGTTGCACTTGCGCATGCTGGAAGCAGCTGCTCTTCCGGTTTCCGGTGCTCCCTCATGCGTGAAGACCAACTTGCAGGTGCGCCGGTACCCGGAAGAGCAACGGGCAACGGCTGCGTGCCCGGAGAGATGGCTCTGCGTGCCATTTCCAGCACGCGTACCATAGGTTTGCCATCATGGGCATATGGTATGAGAGCCATCGTGGGCTGAAAACTTATTTCCTGCCTGAATTGCAATTTGGGTTGTGTGAAAAATATGTTCAAGTATATATGGGATATTCTACAGGCAGTCCTCAATTTAGAACCACAATTGGGAGCAGAATTTCTGTTGCTAATCAGGGTGGCTGCTAAGTGAGTTGTGCCTAATTTTACAACCTTTTTTGCCAAGCTAATCACTGCAGTTGTTAAATGAATCACACGGTCGTAAAGTGAATTCAGTTTCCCCCATTGACTTTGCTTGTTGCAAGCAGGTTGGGAAGGTTGCAACTGACAATCACCTGACCCTGGGGTTCTGCCACCATCATAAATACATGCCAGTTGCTAAGCACCCAAATTTTGATCACCTGACCCTGGGGATACGGCTGTAATAAATAAGACGATCAGTCGTTAGTAAGTTTTTTTCCAGTGCTGTTTAATTTTGAACAGTCACTAAATGAATGGTTGTAAATTGAGACGAGCTATTTTTCTACAAGAGAGGGTGTTAACCTGAAATAAATTCCAGAGGGTCAGTGATTTAGAATAGAATAGAATAGAATAGAATAGAATTTCTCCTTAGTTCTAAGTTGCTTCTACAGGAGAAAAATTACAAACTTATTTCCATCCATGTTTTCTACACCTGCCTGTTACCTATGGTTCCTCCCAAGATGGAATATTAAAGTTAAAGGTTGCTTTTGTGTAACTGTGATGATCTTTTGATAAGCTGTATATCTCCGTGTTAGAATTCTTTGGCCAAAGTTACTCTACACCAGAGTTGGGTTTCTACCGGTTCGGACTGGTTCTATAGAGTAGGTAGTAAGCTGCTGGTGACGTCATGGAGCTGGTTCTGGTCCGTGGACACCGGCATCTTTTTTGGGGGGGATTTTTTCTGGGTTTTTTTCTACTGCGCATGCGCACGCCCACGCAGCGCAGTAGGCAGCAAACTGGCGACGAGGTAAGTTAGAATCCACCCCTGCTCTACACATTTATGAACCGGTTAGAAATCCAGCCTTTGAAATAATTTCCATGCCCTGAGTTTTCTTTCTCTTTTCCCACGTTAAAGGCTAATTTGGTTGTGCATGAATAATACAGGTGTCGACAGCTGTACCCCTTGTGTGATTCTGGTTTTTATTCTTAGCAGCCTACAAATCTAGTCACACCTCTTAGGAGGGAGGCTGCAGTTTAGAGGTCATATGTTACTCTCCTGTATAATAAGTTGCTAGCAATGAATCATCCAGGACTTAAAAGAGTAATTTCCATTGCTTAGCTGTGTGTTTTCTTGATCTGTTGGGTGTTTAGACACCACAACCCTCCAGTCACAAGGTTAGTTTGGAAAAAAAACATTTGAGAACCAGGGAGTTGAAGGCCTACTGCACATGATAGTTTGATCTGAGTCAGTGTTGGAAAGAGAGGGACATCAGAGGAACACGTCAAACCTATGTCGAGGTCATTTCTGTCCAGCTTGGGTAAAAATAATTGATGTGACCACGCTGCCCTTTTGTCAGACTGTCTCTCAAAAGATAATTCAAGAAGATAATATAAACCCTTAGTAAGAGCACACTTAGAATACTGCATCCAGTTTGAGTCACCATAACAAAGATCTTTAGGGAGCTGGAGACTAAAACATGAAGAATGGTTGCAGGAATTGGGTTAGTCTAGTGAAAAGAAGGGACTAGGGGTGACATGAAAACAGTGGTCCAATATTTGAGAGGCGGCCAAAATAAAACAAATGGGGGGGGGTCAACTTATTTTCCAAAACACCTGAAGGCAAAACAAGAAACAATGGATGGAAAGTAATTAAGGAGAGAAGCAACCTGGAATTAAAGAGAAATGTCTTGACAGTGAGAACAATTAACCAGTGGAACAGCCTGTCTTTAGAAATTATGGGTGCTTCATCACTGGAGGCTTTGAAGAAGAGTCTGGACAGCCACTTGTCTGGAGTGGTATAGGATCTCCTGCTTGTGCAGGTGGTTGGACTAGAAGACCTCCAAGGTCCCTTCCACTCTGTTATTCTGCTAAATTGAGGGAGTGTTATTGTATCTACATGGAATATGAGTCAGTGGAGTGAAATTTGATGGTTGAAATGTACTCAGTTCTTTATATCTTCAGGAATTCTTACCAGCCCAGTTATTGAAGGACAAAAAGGTGTGAAGTTGGAAACATAATGAAAAGGTGGAAGTTGAACAGCACTGAAGGTGTTAATTGCTAATGCAATTAATTGAGCTGGAAGAAAGCCTCAAGCGTTTAGTGTAAGATGTCACGATTAACTTATTTGTGTGATCTCCAAGAGTGGCATTTTTCATGTTATTTCTTTAGGGTAGGATCCCATCTCCTCTTTAAACCTTGTCTTGATACGCTGCTTAAGTATGGAAATGTATCTCAAATTCTAGTTTCAGCTTCAGAATTTATTAATTCTATTGATCACAATAAACTTGGAAGAAACTTGTACATTTAATGTTGAATCTTGGATAAACATAATGTGCGAATGCAGCTATTTCTCCCAAGTTCATACTGTGATGGGTCTGGGATTTGAACTCAGGGTTCCCTCTTCTAATTCTAGTGAGGAAAGTTTACAGACATTTGGAATTATAGCTACCGTAGTCCTCAACTTACAACCACAATTGGGGTCAGAATTTCTGTTGCTGAGCAAGTTTAAATGAGTTGTGCCTGATTTTATATTTTTTTTGCCAAAGTTGTTAAGCAAATCACTGCAATTATTAAGTGAATCATATGGTCGTTAAGTGAATCTAGCTTCGCCATTGAATTTGCTTGTCGGACGTCTCTTTGGAAGATCATAAATGGTGATTGCATGACCCCAGGTTGTCAAGCATCCAAATTTTGGTCACATTACTCTGGGGATACTGTAATGGTCATAAGGGTGAGGACTGAACATGTCACTGTTTCAGTGCCATTGCAGCTTTGAATGGTTGTTAAATGAATGGTTGTAGGTCGAGGACTCCCTGTATAATTCCCCCTATACAGGTAGTCCTTGACTTACAACCACAATTCAGCCTCAGGTTTCTCATATTAAGTGAGACATTTGTTAAGCGACATTTGCCTCATTTTACAACCTTTCTTGCCTCAGTTTGCTAAGTGAATCACTGCAGTTGATAAGTTGGTAGTAACCCGGTTGTTAAGTGAATCTTGCTTCCCCCTTTGCTGCAAAGGCCATAACTTGTGAAAAATGGTTATAAGTCAACTTTTTTCAGTGCCGTTGTAACATTGAAGGGTCACTAAAGGAACTGTTGTAAGTCGAGGACTACCTGTATTTGGCATGCTACAGCAGCTAATGGCTGTTCTTCCATTATATCATCAAGGCTCTCACTTCAAATAGGGATCATTTTGCTCCCACAAGAAAGAATGCAAATCAATATAAGAATACAAGTCAAATACATGTTGAAGAATTATTTTTCTTAAGAAATACGGAACAATTTTAATACTTTCTAATCTTCCCCCACCTCTCCTTTCTTCGTTCTGCTACTCATCAAAATGGTATCTGCTTGTCGAATGCTTTTGTTTCTTTTCTTATTTTCCTATTGCTTTTTCATCCAAGTTAATTTGTTTCCTTTGGTCTAGTAATAAATTGAAGAAGTTAATAGTGCATGGCTGAGAAGAATTAACATTTAAAACTAAGGTGAAGAAAGAATTAGATATGCCTTGCTAAAAAGATGTATGTGCGTGTGGACTGCATGCGTATTATGTCTGCGTTTATTTGTTTCTAAAATTTATATAGCTGCCCATCTCGCAAAACAACAGAAGTTAAAAAAAATGCTAACACACAAATAACAACAATTATTATTAAAAACCATTAAAACTATACAGGCAGTCCTTAACTCTACGACCACAGTTGGAGCCCAAAATTTCTGTTGCTAAGCAAGACAATTGTTAAGTTAGTTTTGCCCCATTTTACAACTTTTCTTGCCACAGTTAAGTGAATCACTGCAGTTGTTAGTAACACGGTTGCTAAGTGAATCTGCCTTTGCCCCCCTTGATTTTACTTGTCAGAAGGTCACAAAAAGTGACTGCGTTTATGGCTGTTAGTTGTGTCACCTGGCCAGGATTTATGACCTTTTTTTTCTTTTGGCCAGAAATTGGCATTTACTTCCATTTTACGACCACAAAAAAAAAAAAAGGTCATTGCGGACAATGGATCTGCTTAACGCCCATGCCAATTCACTTAACAACTGCTGCAAAAGTCATAAAGTCATAATTGGGCGTGGTCACACATGAACCCACTAAATGGCTGATACACCATAGTTCTGGGCTCTATTACTGTAGTTAACCAAGGCCTGTTTGAATCCTGTACCAGCATGTCATGTACAGTTTTTGACACTGTGCTGCTAAGTAACAAAAATTTTAAAAAAAACAATGGGAATTAAGGTTCAACAGAAGTTGGAAAAAGACTGAGTTCCTAGATTGAGGTTGGATATGCCCCATTATACTGAAGTTGTGAGAGCATTGGAAATTATTGATTCAATCATCTCTTTTGAAACCAGAATGAGTAGCTTTTTTTTTTAACCTGTTCTTCTTCTTATTTTTTCGCCATGCCTTATATCTCTCTTGGTGCATTTGAATCTTGTGTGGGGACAGGAGTGGGGAACAATGGTCCTTGATGTGCCTTGTGGACTTCAGCTCCCAGAATTCCTGAGCCGGCCACGATCAGGTTCAAAGCATGGCTAGCTCAGGAATTCTGGGAGTTGAAGTCCACAAGTTGTAAAGGAGCCATGAATCCCCACCTCTGCTCTAGGAGGAAAATACGCCTATTCAATCACTAGGAAAGTTTGTTAGCAGAGCTAAGGATAAGCCTATCTTGATGCTCCTGATGAGGTTAAAAAAATGGTGTGGAAAAGCATAAAACTAATGTCAGGACCTTTTGCAGAAACGCTTGCAACATACTTCAAGAACAGGAGAACTTTTCTTTGGTGAAGGACCATGCAAATACGGCTCCAAAATACCGAATGAACACTACCCTGAAAGGATTGCTGTGTTCTGACAAACGGTTAAGCTTCCTTCCTACATGAAGCGGCTTTTGAATTTGAGTGTAGACACCCTTGCTTGATTTTCTGTTTTATTTTATGAGTTGTCACGCTGATGTTCTTAAACCCTGATTTTTCTGATGCCTGCATGGCTCTTTGTATCCTCTTCCTCACCTGGAAGCACTTGAAACCTCTTCTAAACAAACAGTTGCACCAGCAGAGTTAATAATGCAACCTTCAGGGAATAATTCTGTTGGGTAGAAGAACGAGGTCTCTTGAGGGGGGTTCACCAGGGGCTTGCCAAACAGAAAAGATTTCATGTTTCTAGTTGCAATCTAATTGAAGTGATGTTGGCTATGGGGAAGTCACGAAACACTGTGTTTTTGATGCTGATAAATGGGCCACGGTGGCACAGTGGTTAGAGTGCAGTACTTCTGTTGACTGCTGGCTGCCTGCAATTTGGCAGTTCGAATCTCACCAGGCTCATGGTTGACTCAGCCTTCCATCCTTCCGAGGTGGGTCAAATGAGGACCCAGATTGTTGGGGGGCAATATGCTGACTCTGTAAACCACTTAGAGAGGCTGTAAAAGCACTGTAAAGGGTATGTACGTGCCATTGCCATAAATGCAATGTACAGGTAGTCTTCGACTTACAACCATTTATTTTGTGACCATTCAAACGTCCAATGGCATTGGACAATGTGACTTATGATGAATTCTCACATTTACATCTGTTGCAGCATCCCGGTGATGTGATCAAAATTTGGGCCCTTGGCAACCAGCATGTAATCATGATGGTTGTAGCACCCTGGGGTCATGTGACTGTCATTTGCAACCTACCTATCGGTAATCATTTTCCCACAAGCAGATTCAATGGGGGGAAGCCAGATTTGTTTAATGACCGCACCACTCACTTAGCAACTGCAGTATAACAGAGTTGGAAGGGACCTTGGAGGTCTTCTAATCCAACCCCCTACTGAAGCAGGAAACCTTATACCATTTCAGACAAATGCTTGTCCAGTCTCTTCTGTGATAAAAAAAAGGTTGTAAAATGCAAGTCCCTTATAACAACTGCTTTGATTAGCAACGAAAATTTTGGGCTCAATTGTGTCCTAAGTCGAGGACTATCTGTATTTCCGTCTCCAACCCGTATTAAAGAGTTATAAAAGTTATCTTTGCTGGGCAGCTAAATGAGCTATAAAGGGCTACACAGGACATGATCTTAGCTATGTTACAAGGAGGGCACATTGTGAAATACACTAGCATTTCTTTTAAAAAAAGGAGCAGTTACTTGGGAATAGATGAACATACATTTCCACTGTCGCCATAATTCATCTTAGAGATGTTGACATCTATCTTACTTGGCCAGGACAAAATTTGTCAGGTGTTTGACACATTTTAGCATTTCACCCTCATTTTTGAAGAATGCCTGGGGCAACCTAGGATAGCTTTCGACAATCAAATAAATTATATTGTGGCGAACAAAATCTGATGCATTTGGGGCAGAAACTCCCAGCATATGTGGGGGAAAAAAATACTGTCAAGATTGGTGCTAACGATTTTGTTCTCCATAAAACAATGAAGAACTTCTGGAGTGACAGTAATTTTCAGCCATTGGCTTTTTATTGAGCTGCATCAGAATGTTCAAATCTCTCCAGCGAGACTTTTTTTTTGCTTTTGAACTTAATTGACATTTTTCTTCTTCTGGATCCTCTTTTAAGTTTTGCATGCAGGTGAGATGTCATATGGATTCTTTCCCATGTCAGGTTGTTGAAAGATGGATTGATAAAGAACAAGGCGAGTTTTCCTCAAGTTGGTGGACATCTTGCAGATGTTGGCATGGTAAAACTCTTTACATGTTTAAACTCTTCAAAATGGGCAGATGCCGCTTTGAGTATGCGCCTACCTCAAAAGATCTGAGGGCTTTTTTCTTTTGTATGTCGCTGCCTTGCGCTGCCCGTGTGGATTTTCTGATTTGCTGTGGATGTATTTGGCCTATTGGCCTGTTTCTTGATTCCACCTTTCTAACTAGCATTAGGTTCTGTAACCAGAAAAATCACCATGCCCACGTAGTCCTCGACTTATGACCGCCACTGAACCCAGAATTTTCATTCCTAAGTCAGACAGTTGTCAAGTCAGTTTTGTCTCATTTTACAATGTTTCTCACCACAGTTGTTAACTGAATCAGGGTGGTTGTTAAGTTAGTAACACTGTTGTTAAGTGAATCTGGCTTCCTCATTGACTTTGCTTTGACCTTCAGAAGGTGGCATGACTCTGGGACACTGTAACCGTCATAAATATGTGTCCGTTGCCAGGCGTCTGAATTTTGATCATGTGACCATGGAGATGCTAAGTTATAAGTCTAAAACATCATCATAAAGTCATTTTTTTTCCAGTGCCCTTGTAACTTTGAATGGTCCTTAAATGAACTGTTGTAAGATGAGGATTACCTGTACTATGATGAGAAGTAGATTCTTCGCAAGGGAAGCAAGAAGGGAGGTCTAACTCCTAATGTTCAAATATATGTGATGCCCTCTTAGTAAAAAAGTAAAAGCTCTCCAAGGCAGAGCAAGGAAATAAACACCGGTTTCTGTCAAAAAACTTAAATCACAGACAGGTGTCCATGGAACACTGCAAATGGCTGCAAACATGGGCCACTTGCCAGATTGGTATCCACATCCTAAAAATAGCAATTAGCAGGAACTGGCAATTCCTGGATCTATGTCTGGGTTAAAGGTGCCATTTTATTTACTTATGTATTATGCTGAGTTGGGATTATTTGGTACAGAATTGTATCTCTGGCAATTTTGCTGTTTAGAAGTGGGTATTCCGCAGAAGGTAAGATTTGGAAATGCCTCCATTCAAGAACTTGAAGAGAGAATCCTGTCTAATAGATACTTGATAATAGTTTGTGCAAACCAAGGTCTTCAGGATGGCAAGATTCAATCGGATGTAGATGTGCTTAAAGATGGTGTAACTGAAACTAATATTGACATGTCAGTAGCATGCACATAGGAGTCATAGGATTGTTGAAGTACTGAAGAGCAGTGTGCACTCACTTTCCAGAAAGTCCATGTCAGGTATGATTTAGGCCCAATGTTTCAGTGCAGTACGTCAGGCCGAGGTTCTACCTTTGCTAAGCAATTTTACTTGTGTTTCCATATGTGCTAATTATTTTATTTTGTTATTTTACTTTACTTCTATTTTTTTAAATTTATATGTGTCACTGTCAAGTGACTCTGTGACTCACAACATAAAACAGCAGTATAAACCATCTAAAATTAGATGTTTAAAAACTTTAAATATTGGATATTAACAAAAAAAACTAGACAATAAAGGAAGCAATGCATACGGTAAATGGGGGTGAGTGGGATCTTTTTCTTAGACCACTAACCACCTCCAAAGTGAGATCTCTCTTTGGGGCCCCATGCCAATTGGCAGACTTGGATTTTCAGGCACACCTGGAAGGCTAAGATTTTGGGGGGTACAATGTTCTAGAACAGGAGTCTTCAAGCTGGCTGAGGAATTCTGGGGGATGAAGTCCACAAGTC
>JANHFT010003270.1:238419-259401 GCA_032467955.1 Pseudoxenodon macrops | reverse complement strand
GCTGTGCTTTAGAACCTTTTTTTTTAACCAGGGTATAAAATAATGTGCTGAAGCTGACCAGACTAAGGACACTAGCCAGATTAATACCTGGTAGGCAGATTCCCCCCCCCCTATTTTCCTCCCCTAAAACTCAGGTGCGTCTTATGCTCCGAAAATACGGTAAATGAATGCCACCTCTGGTGGTGAGCCTCAACAAGAAAAGCTTGAGAGAAAACGACAGATTCTAGTTGGGAACAAACGTTCTCTCTCTTTGTTGACCCAGGTTTGCCCAGCCAAGAGTCATTCAGAAATTTCGGAGAAGCATACCAAGGAAGATGCGTTGGACCCCAAAGAATACGCTCGTCTTGGAAGTGGTAAAGCGCTTCAAACCTTCTGAAGCATCTGTTACTTCTCCGATAGTTGAGGGAAATGACCTACTTCTCTTCAGCCTTCATTTAGGGTTTGCCTGTTGGATGTAATCGAGTCTAAAAACTGACTTGACGTGAGATACTTTGAGAGCCAGGATTCGCGATAACTTGTTTTAAATAAAATACACCCAGAATCTTTTATTTTGAAGGTTGTTGTCGGGGTTTCGACGGATGTCCTAATTAAATCATGAGCCTTGAGTCGAGCTTCAAAAGAAATCCAGTTATTTATTAGGAGCTCCATGTCGGCATGTTCCCAAATGAAGCCAACATAATTTACGGCCCTAATCATGACCCTGTTTCCCGCCTCCCCACCCCTCCAGAGTGTGTCATCACATTTGCCAATGGAGCAATTACACGGGTTGTAGAAACCAATCCCCTCCGGCTGCTGTAGGTAACCCTGGGAGACAGCCTTGCAAAAGATATATCTGGAATGCACTCCTTTCTTTGGCTGCCGGCTGCTTCAGCGGTTTCCCATCCCCCTTAGCTATGGCAATTCGAGAGCAGGCCAGGGATGCTTTGCGAGTTGACAGTTATACAATACGATTATCTCCACAAACCTTGCTTTTCCTCCCCAAAATAGCTGTTTGTACAACGTGACGTTTCCTGTCACAAGTCACAGGCGTTTTCCTGCTTTTTGAGGTGTCTTGAACTGAAAGATCACCTGCGCTGAAGATCTCTCTTACATGAGACACTTATGCAAAACGCCAGTTCGTGTTTGAATCTTCAGCCTTGTTTCACTGGTATTTTCTGCAGGAAGGAACTCTGGCCCTGTCCTCCTTGACAGCTGTATGGGATGACGCCTCAACATTCACCACACCTTTCCAGGATAGGTGTTATCAGGTTAGTATCTACGGAGAGCGAGGTACATTTTTAACAGTACATGAGGGCCCAGCCGGAGAACATTTCTGAAAAGGTGCTTAGTTGCCTTCTGACATTATTTGATGTGGATTTGTCTTTCTGTCTTTAGTAGTCAATTCCCAGATTATAGGACAGCATTTATCTGGTCTGGTTTTGGAGGTGCTGGAGTAGAAACCAGGAGTTCTAGATTAGTTCTAGTGTAGTTCTACCAACACAGACACATTCCTTTTTTGATAGCTTATTGTCAGGGTAATGATTTAAGAGCTGACCAGCTGCTACAATGATGTAATGCTGGGAATGAGTCAGCAAGGTGTTTGGGCTGTTATCACTTTAAGAGCCTGTAATAAGAAGAGGCCCTGTTGGGACGTATCTCTCTCTCTCTCTCTTTCTATGTGCTTCTGTACTGTAATTGCTGATTGCTGTTTGAGGTCTGACTAAAGTATGTGTATGTATATATTCTTTACAGATAAAACCACTATTTAACTTCAAACCTCTGTTTACTGTATTTGCTCCTGGGTTGTCTCACATAGTCACACTGTGCGCACTCTGACACATCTTTTTTTTAAAAACAAATCTTCTAATTTAAAAAAAGATAGAGGAGTTAGTGTGTTACAAAATCTCGAAGGCCTCAACATTCTTGGGCATCTTTGGACAATAAAATGACTGCTTTGTTTAGACTATAGAATAAAAGAGTTGGAAGGGACCTTGAAGGTCTTTTAGTCCAACCCCGTGCTTAGGCAGGAAATCCTAGAATGTTTAAATCCTATTTTCATAATCTTCGTTCAATCATCAGCAATTAGAAATCCTTTGGACTCATTACGAGTTTTTCTGGATTGTGTTGGGAATTAACTGTCCTCTCATTTCAGTTTCCTCACTCTTGTCTCTTTAAGGTTTCCATAAAGCTGAGACCACACCTTCCTGAATTTCTAGAAGCCCTGGCCAAAATCTATGAGGTAAGCGCACTAACACAATTAAATTGGATCTGTGCTGAATTGAATATATGATGTAGAACATCTGTAGAAGGCAGCTAAGAATTCACTGTCCAGAGACAGGGCATATGTCTTCCTAGAAGGAGACCTTGAGTTTAGGCTGCTGGGCTGAAAGACAAGACAAGAAGCTGGGTTCCCAAGCTTTATTTAACTTTGGCTTGTTGACTAAACCACAGTTGACCATGATCGCACAATCAGCTAAGCCACGAATCATATGTTTTATTCAGAGGTGGATTCATACCGGTTCTATCCAGTTCTATAGAACTAGTAGTAACGTGGCAATGACATCATGGAGCCAGTCCCATCAGTATCTCCATGGGCGGCGCCATCTTGGATTTTGCTTCTGCGCATGAGCTAGTTTTTGATTGCTGCGTGTGCATGTGCGTGCTTTGCGCACACACATGCAGCACGACCCTGAGCGAACCAGCAGCAAAAATATCTGGAACCCACCCCTGGTTTTCACCTAAACCTAAACCTAAACCTCAACCTCTAGTAAAAGCTAGAAGTTTGCAACTTCTACCTCTCTTACAGGATGCAGTTAGTTCTCCTGCCTTGAAGCAGACAGACCAAATTTAACTGAAGATTATGAGATTCTACATAACATTTTATAGGTCCAGGATGCAATGGCTCCAAACAAGCATCTTGTGCCCACCCAAAATCAGAACCTGACATAAAACAATCCTTCACATCGTTTTATAGATCTCTGATAAAGGCAAAAGAGTAGTTGGAAATCCTCTCTGGATCCCTTGCTAAACTATTTGGACTCCAGTTCTTCAGCTAACCCTTAAAGGCGACGAGAAGAGGTTGAGGAAAGAGGCATAGCATCTTGGCAATCTCTACTTATAATCGATCATCAGTAACAACCCAGAGTCAAAGGATTCCTCCGGATGCTCCAGAACCTTCTAAGAAACCCTTCTTGCTGTTTCCTCACAGATCTTTGTGTTCACCACCGCCAAGCAAGATTACGCTGATCAAATGTTGAAGGCCCTTGGACCACAGAGGAAGCTAATCAGGTGATGAAGGCTTTGGAACAAATTATGGGGCAAGATAAGACCTGAAGAAGGTCGAATTTCTTGGGACGCTCCTCAACTTTATCTCTCTTACAAATAAGGGCAAATATACGTCCCACGATAACGTTGCAGGATCCAATCTGGGTCGGTCAACAGGACCAGAGGTTTAGTCTTCTGAGCTTTTGAATTTCTGCTGGAGTCCATCCTCAGGGAACATTTCTCTCTCTCTCTCTCTCTCTGTCCACAATGTGTATGCTGGGCTCTTCCATGTGTAGTATTTATGTGGTGTCTGATTCTATGTGGCTTTTAGTTGTTAATTGGGGTGTGGACGGCCGGCTATTACGTTGTTGGTTGTTGTTCCCTTGTGCTGCCGGTCCTCAGCTCCTAAGTACCTGATAAGCTGGTAGTACATTACCACTCCTGTGGTTTGACAAGGGGCCCCGTTTCCCAGGCTCTAATCATTTCCCTGGCTATTGTTGTCCCTGCTCAGCCAACAATCTTAGTAGCTGCAAAGTTGAATATATGTCCTTGTTCATTGAAATGGGAGCTGCCAATGAGTTTATCTTTCTTTCTGGTTTTCTTCCAAGGCACCAGCTATATCAAGAGGACTGCCTCTGTAGCCATGGTTCCTATGTAAAAGACCTGTCAGTAGTGGAAAGAGAGCTAGACAGGACTGTGGCGGTTGCAACTTACCTGCAAGCGTTTCCTTACCAGGTAATGACCAAGGTACTCCAACATAACAAGACATGATACTGTTCCATAGCAAGCCATCCCATGGGTTTCCTGCAGGTCTCTGGTAGTCTTCTTCTCCTTCTCCTTCTCCTTCTCCTCCTCCTCCTCCTCCTCCTCCTCCTCCCTTCTCCCTTCTCCCTTCTCCCTTCTTCTTTCTCCTCCCTCTCCTCTTTTCCACAAACCCCAATTCCTTCTAGCATTGATGATGTTTCCTACTTCAGTTGGTTCATGAACCGTTGGCAAGAAAACCTCCCAGCTCAGGAGATAAAACCAAAGACCCCACAATTTAAATGTTACTTAGCAAACAACCAGGGCACATTTGCATCAGATTTTGTGCTGCCCCTTCCTCACACACACACCCACCCCTCTGTGGAGCAAGTTAATTTTTGAAGTCAGGGCTTTTTCTCCAATCGATCTGGAGGGACCTTTAGCAGTAACCTGGCTGGGTGGCTGCACTGTGTGGGTGGCTCCGTTTTTTGGGGAGGAGAGCTGAAGGTAAATTACGATGAAAGAGGAGGAGGAAGAGGAGGAGGAGGAGGAGGGGAAATGTGACAGTTTCCATGGAAGTTGAGACAGATATTCTTCTGAAATGCTCTCTCACAATGCAAAGGGGGGAAAAATGGCTGGGAGTTCATCTAAGTGAGAAGGCACTCAGCCAAAAACAATAAAGTTGCCTGTACTTTCTCTGACATGGAATTTGCTGTCCTTTAGATTCCTATAGTCTGTAAGCCCTTTTTTTTCTTTTTTCTTTTTGGCACAAGTTAGATCTGAAGTAAGTGTGTGTGTGAGTGTGTAAATAGTGAGCACGGTTCCTTTCCTGCAGTCTTTAACCCTCAAAGGCTGTTTGATACACCTTAAAAGGAAAAATGACCTGAAGTGTGGTTTTCTTTACTTCTCCCTTTCCTAAAACACAGATGTGACGGGTTGTTTTTTTTTAATGCTATATAGAAGCTGTGGTATTTTGTTTTAAAGGATTTAAATATACAACATGAAAGCATCTGTCAGGCACCCCGCAGGTTTCTAGCAATAATTTTAATTTGTGCATTCTTTCATTCTTTCTTTCTCTTTCTTTCTTTTTTCTTTTTTCTTTTTTTTTTTCCTCTTTCTTTCGTTCTTTCTTTTTCTTTCTTTTCCTTCCTTCCTCCCTCCCTCCCTCTCCCTTCCTTTTTCCCTCCCTCTCCCTTCCTTCTTTCCATCTTTCCTTCCTCCCCTTCCCTCCCTCCTTCTTCATTTTTTAAAACTATGTTTATATTTTACCCTGAATGCACATACAGCAGCTACTGTCAGTCCTTGAAAGTGTTACCACTTCTCGTCTTGCTTTGAAAGGTGCTTTAAAAGGGGAGAAAATAAAAATTCAACCGTAGATGTAGAGTTCTTCAGTTTGAAACCTTTCAAAAGGCTGCATTTTTGTCTGTGTTTTATTCCAAGGGTCAGAACTGTCACGCTAGCTAGACCATTTCGTGAGCAATATCCTAAAAAGCCCGCTGAGAATTGCCTGATGAACGTATAATATAAATTCAGAACACTCAAAGGACCACTTAAAAAAAAAAAGTTTCATCCAAAACAGTTGGCATTTTATTGCTCGGTTAGGATTTTTGGTGCAACGTGAATTCCACAACTTTTGCATGAACCTGCGACTTGTCAAATTCCTCTTGTCTTTCCTGCTGCGTGCTACTACCCATGCTGGCCAGGGATGATGGGAGTTGTAGTCTACTCAGGGGGAAGCTCCTCTAGGGTGTCCGGCTGCTGCCCTGCAATGAAGGTCTCCCTTAACGCTCCCTCCTTGTCTTGGCAGCGCACAGCACCTGCTCTGGGCTTGGGGAAAAACCACAGCATCTGCTCTCCTTGGCGGCTCAGGTTCCGTTGCTGGTAATCCTGTTAAAGGATCAAGTAGCAGGTCAGGGGGAAGGTTTTTATATTCTGAGACCCTGCAGAGATCCAGTCAGTAGATAGATCAGTGTGGGCTGGACAGACAAAGGACCTGGTCAGGCAGGAGAAAGAAAGCTGCTGGGCTTCCGTTCCACCTTCTTGACTACCTCGGTGTCTTTTGCCATCATTTGCAGCGTTTTTAGTCTCTCCAATAATTCACATAATAGCACATCACTGTTAGTGGGGAAACAGTTCCAGAGATGTCACAGAAGCCCCCTAACCAGAGATGGATTCCTACTGGTTCTATCCAGTTCTATAGAACTGGTAGTAACTCTGTGCATGCGCAGAAGCTATTTTTGATTGCTGCTTGCGCATTTTGCGCGTACGCTCAAGGCGCAATCCTGAGTGAACCGGCAGTAAGAAGATTCAGAACCCATCTCTCCCCCTAACCAAAGAGGGTTGTTTGAGCTTGGTTTAAACTAAACAGCCAGGTTCATTTGGGCTTCGGGCCAAGATTTGGCCCTCATAGCTTTGGTCGGAATGGTGGACAGTCTCTGCCATTGACTGGCTACTGAATTGGACTGTGAAGTTGAAGTGGCTCATCTATTCATTCTTAAGGCTCTGCATAATTTCTTTCGTAGAAGAAAGGCTAAATACAGTAACTCAAGCAGAGCTACAAGTGAAAAACTCCTCTAAAGTAAGACATAGCCTTAAGCAGTAAGTCACGGGTGTCAAACTCTATTGTGTCACATGACGTATTGTGACATTCTGTCTTTCCTTGAAAATAAGGCCTCCCCTGAAAATAAACCCTTACCCCGAAAATAAGGCCTCCCTGAAAATAAACCCTTCCCACGAAAATAAGGCCTCCCTGAAAATAAACCCTTTACCCGAAAATAAGGCCGCCCCTGAAAATAAAATATTTCCCCGAAAATAAGGCCTCCCTGAAAATAAACCCTTTCCCTGAAAATAAGGCCTCCCCTGAAAATAAACAACTTCCCCGAAAATAAGGCCTCCCCTGAAAATAAACCCTTTCCCTTAAAATAAGGCCTCCCCTGAAAATAAACCCTTTCCATTAAAATAAGGCCTCCCTGAAAATAAACCCTTTCCCCGAAAATAAGACCTCCCCTGAAAATAAACCATTTCCCTTAAAATAAGGCCTCCCCTGAAAATAAACCCTTTCCCCGAAAATAAGACCTCCCCAAAAATACTTAACCACATACGCAGCTGGTCTCCGCCATTTCCTCTGGTTAGGGAGACACAGCTAGAAATCAGGTGAGACGGCAAGAGGAGCCCTGTCTTGCTCCATGCACCCCAAAATAATAAGACTTCCCTGAAAATAAGACCAAGCGCTTATTTCGGGGTTCAGAAATATAAGACAGGATCTTATTTTCAGGCAAACACGATATCATGACATTTTTTGCCTTTGGAGAGCCAGGGCGGGCGTGGCCTGCGTGTGACGCATCCAGCCCATGGGCCGCCAGTTTGACAGGCATGCACTTTCAACATACAGATATTTCCAGCCAGGCTGACCACCAGTGACTACAGTTTTTGTGGGTGAAAGAATACTAAACCTGTGTTTTAATTCACGAGGGAATAAGCATACCTCAGCTATTAGAAATCTGCTATCAGAAATCTGAGTGAACAAACAAAACAAAATTCTTTTTATGAATTGGCTTGGCGGTTCCAGTGAAGATATATATATATACATTTTTTTTATTCCAAGTGCAGTGTTTCTAGTTAGAACCTGTAACTGCACAATTACAAGTGTGAATGTGTATGTCTGCTCAGAAAACGGATGAAGTATTTCAACTTGAACGTTGATCATTAAATTTACAGGATTAAGTTAAGAACTTAATAAAGTGTTGCTGTGTGATCCAATTATTTCTGAAGATTTTCCCTTTGCTTCCCTTCTTTTCTCCCAAGATTTTGTTTTTAATTAAGAACTAGCTAAAGGCCAGTCAAATTTTGATGCGGCAGCTGAGCCAGTAGGAAAATTTACCTCATCAGCAGCTCTACTGATCCCCCACTGCTGCCAACTGCACCCATGTGCTGCACCCCTTTTTCTGAGGGGAAGAAAAAGGCTCCCACAACTTGTAGGACTGTTGTAGAAGTTGCGTAGGACAGTTGGATGTGAAATCTAGTTCACCGTGGGAACTGAGGGATGTGTTGAAATCTCATCCATAAATCATGGAATTGTAGGGCTGAAAGGGACCTCAGAGATCTTCTATTCGCAAGGTAGGAAGTCCTTATACCAGTGATGGCTAACCTTTTTCTTCTTGCGTGCCAAAAATGGCTGTGTGTGTGCGTGCCGGCAACCCCCCCCACTGCACTGCGCATGCTCGCGTGCCGCCCTGGCACTCAAGGAGAGAAGCAACTTAGAACTGAGGAGAAATTTCCTGACAGTTAGAACAATTAATCAGTGGAACAAGAAGTTGCCTCCAGAAGTTGTGAATTCTCCAACACTGGATGTTTTTAAGAAGAAATTGGACAACCATTTGTCTGATATTTTTTTTTTTAATGTAAATATCTGAATTAAAATACCTTTTTTAAAAACTATTTAAAAAAAAAAAGCCTAAGCAGGTGGTTGGACTAGAAGACCTCCAAGATCCCTTCCAACTTTGTTATTCTACTCTACTCTACTCTACTCTACTCCTACTCCTACTCCTACTCCTACTCTACTCCTCTTGATCTAACATGGGGGTGTTTTTTTGTTGCTGCTGTTATGTGCAACTAAGGATTCTGGTTGGGGTGCCCCCTTCCTGTCCTACATCAGCACTGGGGAATTGCAGAATATATTGAGAGGTACACATAAAAACTCCTGGGGAACAAGAGAGACACGCTGACATTTAGATCAGCGTCTCCCTTTCTGGATCGGCCTGCAATGTTGTGGTGAACATATGGAAGGATGTGTTGTATTGCAACATCATGACACCCGTTTCATCGTTTTGGCATTAGTGCTGGTAGGAATGGATGCCTTTGAGGACAGAGCAGGAAATGGCCGATCTTTCGACAACTATGAAAACTATGTGGTGGTAGATCTGATTCGAACTCCAAAACTGTCCGAACTGGCAAAGCACCCTGAGCAGAATTGGATTTGGATACATCTTGTGACTTAACATCCTTTGGAAAAAGGAATCACGGACTCCCTCTTCCCACGCCTGCTCCAGCTATTTTACAGTAGCCCTGTCTAACCCAATGAGTTCCAGATGTGAAGGACTTCAACTCCCAGAATTCCCAGCCACCATTGGAATTGGAATTGAAGACATCTGGAGGACATCAGGACGGGGAAGGTTGGCGGAGAGCCTGTTTAGAAGCTGTTCAGGTCTGCAGTTGTAAACTCAGCATATGGAACTGCTTAGCTTGTAAACAGCCGGTCTATTCTGATGATAGTTCTTAAGACTGTAATCCTCCTCCAAACCTGTTGTTAATGACCGGATGGTTTTTCACCAGGGGCCTCCTATAACTGTAAAACTGGCTGTTAGTTGCTTCAGAGATACTTGGCTCGCTCGCTCTGATGCAAAGAAATATTGCTGCTTTCCTACATTCTTAATTGTTTTTGAACTCTCCCGTTTATGCTACTACAACAGGAGGGGCAACCTTTTGGTGCACAAAGGGCAGAATTTATATGGGAGAGGATGCTGAGGGCCACCAAAAATGGATGGGTCGGAAGGATTTGGGGGGTTTCTTTGAGGGTGGGGGGTTAGAACCTTGGTGAGGTTTTTTTTTTTTAGTATTTTTAACTTGAGTAAGCCTACTCTGGGCCTTACGCTGCTGCATTAAATTGCTTCCCACCAAAAAGTGACCAGTTGTAGGCAGTGTTGGCCTCAGAAGGCCTTGGGACTTGCTAAGGGAGACTTGGGGCTGCACATAACTCTGGAACTGCAGATGACTGACTTTGTTCTAGACCAGAGGTGTCAAACTCGGTTTCATCGAGGGTTGTGTTTGACCTTGGGATGGGATGTGCGTGGCCAGGGTGGGTGTGACCAGCTCAATGTCACTTGTGTTGGGGCAACTGTAGTGGCCTGAACGCTCTGCCAGCAAAAACGGGCTCCCAAGCTGTTTTCAGCTGCAACGACCTCTTGCAACCCTCTGCCAGCAGAAATGGAGCTGAGGAGGGGCACATATAGCCCTCCCAAGCTCTATTTTTGCTGGCAGAGGCACTGTGGGCTGGTCCATTGCCGTTTCTAATGTGACCCCGGGGGCCAGATCTAAGCACCCCGTGGGCCAGATCTGGCCCCCGGGCCTTGAGTTTGACACCCCTGTTCTAGACATATTTACAAGTAGTTTTAGCAAGGCATTACATAGTTGTTCACGTGCCCTTGATTCTATTCCTCTGTTAATGCAGCCTAGGATTGTCTTTTTTGGCAGCTGCTGTACACTGCTCATATTTAAGAGATTATCCACTAGGATCCCAAGATCCCTCTTGCACTTACTACTACAGGTAGCCCTCGACTTACGACAACTATTGAGCGTAACATTTCTGTCTGAATTTTGATCACATGGGGTGGCTGTAATGGTCATAAGTGTGAAAAATGATCATAAGTTATTATTTTCAGTGATGTACCGTAACTTTGAACAGTCGCTAAATGAACTATTATAAGTCGAGGACTGCCTGTATTGAGCCAGGTACCACCTATTTTATATCTGTGCACTCGGTTTTTCTTGCCTAAATGTAGAACCTTACTTTTCTCACTGTTGAATTTTGTTTTATTAGATAGGACTCAATGTTCAAGTCTGTCAAGATCTTTCTGTATCTTGAGCCTATCTTCTGGAGTGTTGGCCATTCCTGCCAGCTTGGTGTCGGCTGCAAATTTGATGAGTTCCCCATGTATCCCCTCATCCAAATCATTGATGAATATTGAAGAGTACTGGGCCTAAGACAGAGTCTTGGGGTACCCCATTGCTTAGTTCCCTCCATGTAGATGCAGTTCTATGAAAGACTGCATGTTTAGTGCCGTTTGTCAGCCAGTTAACAAGTCCATCTGGTGGTGATGCTGTTTATCCCACATTTTTCTATCTTACCAAGTAGCAGGTTGTAGTCTACTTTATCAAATGCCTTACTGAAATTATATCCACAGCAAACTATCTCCTTCCGCTTGCTCAAAATCAAACTTCTGAAATTCTGCCATTTTGCTACCAAATTTTGAGGATGTGATTTGGGGACACTGGGGAGTTGCCTATGGCCTGTACATTGCCTACTCTTGGATTGAAGGATTGCTGTTTATTTCTTTATTTCATGAAGTTACATGCTACCCATTGTGACGAGCATCACAGCAGATGGGAGCAGCATCTCTCAACCTGGGGGGATAGCAGAAAAAGCTAAGCACAAGGTCCAATTTGGTTAGTGCTTGAATGGGGAACCATTTAGAGAGGTCTCAGAAGCTGAAAAAAATTGCCAAAACCTGCAGGAGCAAATGACTTTTGTTTCTTTGTCAAGAAAGCAGCATGAACTTCTTGGAATCATCCTTAAGAGGAGAATCTCAAGGGAGATGTTTTCTGTCACTCCAAAATGGTCCTGAATTTATAAAACTGAAAACATTAAAACCACAGTCTCATCTTCATAATAATCCTAAACAACTTGGAAAAAATTAGAAAAATATTAAGCCCTCTCTTCAACTCTACAAGTAGTTCTCGACGTACGACCACAGTTGGCACCAGAATTTCTGTTGATAAGCAAGGGAGTTAAGTGAATTGCACCTGATTATACAATCTTTTCCCCATGGCTGTTAAGTGAATCGCTGCAGTTGTTAAGTGAATCACTTGCTTATTAAGCAAATCTGGTTTTCCCCATTGACTTTGCTTGTCAGAAGCTGGCTGGGAAGGTCATAAATGGTAATCAGGTGACTCCGGGATTGCCAAATGCCTGAATTTTGATCATGTGACCATCAAGAAGCTTGCAACAATCGTAAATGTGAGGACCAGTTTTAAATCCTCCCTTTTTTTTTTACTGCCATTGTAACTTGGAATGGTTGCAAAATGATGGTTATAATTTAAGAATTACCTGTAAGAAAGATGGAATGAGGCATAGTTCCAACTTCAGGTTGTCTCATAATCTAGGCTCTGTCACAGAAAAAAGCTGAATTACCAGTTAAACATAGTGCAGGGTAGGACCTGCAGAAATTGCCCTATAGAAGTGTGTGGGACAATCTCTGTTGAAGTATTGATGGTTATGCAAGTGTCCTGGCCCCAAATGATGTAAGGCTTTCATGTTTCACAATGAACTCTTTTGAGTTGGATTCAAAAAATAGATGTCAACCAACATGGACGTGTGCCTGCATCCTGGTGATCTGAAGGTGCTGGACTTCCTAAGGATTGTCTTATTGAGCGATGTTCAATATTGAGCTATGTACGGTATTGAGCTAGGGTCCACAAAAGAAGGCCTTTGAAAGGTCCCTTCCGTTGCATATAATATAAAGTGTCCAAAGGGCCAATGGGATGTAGTGTTGAGATCCTAGACCAAAGATCCAGGTTGTAGAGCCCCTTGGGCGCAGAAGCCAACTGGGTGCCCTCGAACCAGTAATTTGCTTTCAGCCCAAATCAGCCTCATGCATTTATGATTTTGCTTGAAGAATTAGGTGTACATAGCACAAAAACCAAGCAGACTGGGCCGTTACATGGGACACATGCTGAGAACAACAGCCAGGAGATGCAACCAAGACAATGTCAGATAAGTGAAACCTGCGTCCAGGGCAGAAATGTAATTTGAGAAAGCATTTCAGACACGACTCAGCATAATTATTCCGGAAAATAAACGGAGGGAGGGATGAAGTGCGTTCAGACCTGCAGGATTCTGTTCCTGGAATCTTGTAATAAAATGACCAGTCCAAAAATCATCCATCTGACTTTGGTGCCTGAGGGATGGCTAGAACACAGACCATGTCATCACCCTGGTTCTTGAATTGAGAGAGACTGGTAAAGTCACCCAGTGGACCTCCATGGCTGGAGAGGGGCTAGAACAGCGATGGCGAACCTTTTAGGCACAGATTGCCCTAACCAGAAGGCGCACGTATGCACCAGAAATCCGACGACCAGCTGGCTGAGCTGGGGCGACAGTGCGCATGCCCACAGAGAGGGCTCTGCATGCCACCTCTGGCACACATGCCATAGGTTCGCCATCAACGGGGCTAGAACCTTGGTATCCCCCGTTCCTGGAATCCAGCACTTCCACTTCTCCGTGTCTATGGAGGTTTTCAATCATCCAGGTCATGGTTGTCCCAAAGGTGTTTTTCAAAAGGGCAACTGGATTTTCTTAGATTTTTTTCCCCCCCTTTGAAAACATTTCACTTCCCACCTAAGAAGCTTTTTCAGTTCTGACTGAAGAACTGAAGAAGCTTCTTGGATGAGAAGCGAAACCTTTTCAAAAGGAAAAAACAACAAAAAACCAAGAACGTCCAGTTGCCTTAGGGAAAAAAGCACCTTTGGGTTTGACTTCTGCTACAGCTTACCCTTGATTTACAGTGTTCATTGACCTTTTGAAATAACAACACTTATTAAAAAAGTGACAACCCGTCCTCACACTTACAACCACTGCAGCATCCCCATGGTGACATGATGAAAATTCAGATACGGCATGCAGTTTTGATGGCTGCAGCATCCTGGGCTCACGTGATCAAAATTTGTGACCTTCCCACGTGTCTTCTGACATGCAAAATCAGTGGGGTGGAAACCGAACTTACGTAAATGGCCACGTGGTTCGCTTAAACCACTGCAGTGACTTTTCTTAACAACCCCGGTTTAAAAAAAACAAACTCATAAAATCAGGCGTGATTCATTTAACAACCACCTTGCTCAGCGATGTTAATTCTGGTCCCAACTGTGGTCGTATGTTGAGTACTACGTACCTGTAGGCCATACTGTCTCTCACCGGTGTAAAAATAAATAAATAATGCATCCTTCCCTTTAACTTGGGAGGGAGGTCTGCAAGGTGGAGGCGGCATTCAGATCTGTTAACACGTCAAGTCTTAACATAAATAATTGCTAGTTGTTGCTGTCAATGGTGGCAATTCCTGAGACGTAGTGGGAGGGGTGGTGTGGGGAGAACGGCACTGAAACTCTGCCTAGGTTGCAGAAAGGTAGGATCCAGCCTCGCCCGTTCTCGGAAGGTCTTATTTTTATCCATCTCGGGTGTTTTTCCTTCTAAATGAAAATGTCAAGAAGTTAAGAGGAAATATATTCCCTTGTAAAGGCTGGGATCGGAAGAAGATCGTGACCCGAGGTTAAACATTTTACCTTCAGATGATAAACTAATTGGGGAATATTAAAGTTGGAAGCGGCACTTAGCTTCTGTTCTAATTTATTTCTCATTTACCTCCCCACGTCTTTTTTTCCTTCCCCCCCTCCTCCTCCCTTCCTGCCTTTATGAATGCAAATGTAGCAGCAGTTTCTGGTTTATGGCAAACACTTAAAAATAACGGTGCAGTAATTAATGGTGAATTGCTGCAGAGATCTTGCTGAAGTACCAGCTATCTTCCCGTTAATTTCCAATAAGCTCATCGTGGTCAACGCTATTATGTTAAATACCATCGAGAGCAATAACTGTGAGTAAGATTAGGACGTGGCTTGCAAGGTACGGAGCAACCGTCTCTATGAAGAACGGGAAGAGGAAATTCTAGGCTGAAGCTAGCTGTGACCTTAGCCATTCTTATACGGGTGTTTTGCTAAACCGAGGCTCGGGACAAAGAGGATGAGAAAAGAAAGAACCGCAGATTATATTTTTAAAGACTCAGACTTTCTTCTTCTTCTTCTTCCTCTTCTTCTTCTTCTGTGTCTTGCTGTTCCAGTTTATAAGAAACAGCAGGGCGAGGTAGGGGTTTTACTTGGTGGGGCTTCTGATCCTATTGATCTTGCACAACTGTTTAAGCCTTGCCTGGAGCCAGTTGGAGCTTCCATCAGGAAAGCAGGAGGAGAGAAACGGCAGATTCAGGTGGCCTGTGGCTTCGGAAGAAAGGGGTCCTCTTAAATATTTATTCCCTACATCTCTAAACTAATTGGCTGACGCAGCGAGGGGGCAGATTTGTTCTTCAGAGGAGAAGCGTAAAAGGGGGGGCATCGGTTGAAGAGCAGCACCTTCGTTTTTTGAGGATGGAGGGGAGCCGTCGGTGACGGCTGAAAGAGACATTTGCTCTCCAGGCATTTTCCTCCACTGTGAAAGCTTGAGGAGGGCCTCGTTTCTTCTCAACTGTGGGTCCCTCCCTTGCCAATTTCCTTCTCAATAGAACAGGTTCTTCTTCCTTCCTTCCATCGCAGACCTTGAAAAATGATGCCTTACCAGACGTTGCGTTCCTGTCCCCTAATATTTGGAAATATAGATTGAGAGCCAGTTTGCTCTGGTGTTTAAGGCGCTAAGTCTAAACCGGGAATAAACCCGCACTGCATATCGGACATTAATGCAATTGAGCGAGTCCAGAGATATTTCACGAGAAGAGTCCTCCACTCCTCTGCTCGCAACAGAATACCTTATGCTACCAGACTTGAAATTTTGGGCTTGGACAACTTAGAATTACGCTGCCTTCTGTCTGACCTAAGCGTAGTACATAAAATTATCTGCTACAATGTCCTACCTGTCAACGACTACTTCAGCTTCAACCACAACAATATAAGAGCACGCAATAGATACAAACTTAAATTAAACCGTAGCAAACTCGATTGCAGAAAATACGACTTCAGCAACAGAGTGGTCAATACCTGGAATGTATTACCTGACTCTGTGGTTTCATCCCTAAATCCCCAAAATTTTAACCTTAGACTGTCTCCTGTTGACCTCACCCCATACCTAAGAGATCTGTATGGGGCATGTATAAGCGCACCAACATGCCTACCGTCCCTGTCCTAATTTCACCTTTTATTCGTATTCATTTCATGAATTCATAAACGTGTATATACTTATATATGTTATCTTATACATGCTTGACAAAACAAACAAACAAACAAACAAATAAAAATAAATAAAATAAATTCTTGTCCCGCTTTAGGCTGGGTGACTTTGGATCATTCTGTCTGTCTCAGCCCAACCCATCTCACAAGGTTGTTGGGGGGGAAATAGGAGGAGGAAGGAGTAATTGTGTTTGCGGCAAACAAACAAATAAAGAAAGGAAGGAAGGAAAGAAAGAAAGAACAAACAAAGATACAAACAAGCAGATAAACAAACAGTGTGCATTCATTGTCTTGGGTTATTGGTAACTCAAGAGCCCTGGTGACGCAGTGGTTAGATTGCAGGCCCACAGATTGGAGTTTGATTCTGACAGGGCTCAAGGTTGACTCACCATTCCATCTTTCTGGGGTCAGTAAAATGAGGACTCAGATTGTTGGGGACCATTTGCTGAGACTGTAAACTGTTTCAGAGAGTGCTATAATAAGCACTATGGGACAGTATATGAGTCTAAGTGCTGTTGCAAATACAATAAAGGGGGGAAAAGGAAGAAAGGAAGGAAGAAAAATAAATAAAGAGGAAGGAAGGAAAAGAAGGGGGAAAAAAAAGAGGCTAGACTAGAACTCACTGTCTCCCTGTTTCTAGCCTGGGGTCTTAGCCGCTGGATCAAACTGGCTCCCTCAGTGATGAGATAATAAGATTTACCACTTGCCAGACACTTCAATATAATGTAAGGTAAAAGTTCCACTCTCACACATGTGCTAGTCATTCTTGACTCTAGGGGGTGATGCTCATCTCCGTTTCAAAGCCAAAGAACCAACGCTGAGTGAAGACGTCTCCGTGGTCATGTGGCCTGCATGACTAAATGCTGAAGACTCAGGAACACTGTTACCTTCTCACCATAGGTGGTTCCTATTTTTCTACTTGCATTTTTTACATGCTTTTGAACTGCTGGAAGCTGGGACAAGTAATGGGAACTCACTCCTTTAGGCGGCGCTAGGGATTCAAACCACCGAACTGCCAACCTTTCTGATTGACAAGCTCAGCATCTTAGCCACTGAGCCATTGTGTCCCTCCAATATAATGTACCCACTTCCATAATCGTGCTTGAAATAGCTACCTTGCTGAAACAAAACAGATTTGCGGGAGTCTCCAATTTTACACATAAAAGTGGGTTAAAAATGAGAAAATAATATCCTTCCTTCCTTCCTTCCTTCCTTCCTTCCTTCCTTCCTTCCTCCCTCCCTTCCCCACGCAGAATTAGCCATTCAAATGTCAATAACTTACATTTACATGAAATTTAACTCATACTAGATCAACTCAAGTGAAGAGGTGTTCTAACAATGAAATGAGACATTTAATTTGGGGCTTCCTGTCCTTTTTAATTATGAGTGGACTTTAGCCATCATTAATACTGCTTTAGATGTTTATTTACATTTCTACTCTCCCTATCCATTCATAGGCCACTTGGAACAGGCAGCTTTTTGCTTTAAAGGAAACCATATATTACCTCAGAACATGCATAGGGATGTGTTTTGAAATGTTTTATTTGGCCTAAAACAGAGATAGACAATGTAGAATATTGCATTCCTATAAACCACGTTCCATTGTGGTTTATAGGTTGCATTGTTTATAGCATTGTTCCTCGTCCATTGTTCCTCATCAGCCAAGAGTTCAAAATGGCATCACATTACTTTTTCCAGTCATAAAAATCATTGGTGGCAAGTCTAGGGCAGTGTCAGCAACTTTAAAGCTATCAGGACTTCAACTCCCAGAATTCTGGCTGGCTTGGGAATTCTGGGAGTTGAAGTCCTCATCGCTTAAACTTCCTGACGTTGACAAACCCTGGTCTAGGAAGTTTCCGATGGCTGAAGAGTTTGCTCTTTAATAGGAGCAGCGTTTAATTAAAGCACCATGATTGTTCAGGTAATAAAAATGAAAAGATATTACAGCCATTTACAAAAGAGAACCTTATGGCTTCTTTAAAAAACTGGCAGATTAATTGCAGTGGATTAGAGCTCACACACAGGATGCATAAAGTGTTATTTTCACTTGGCAAAGGTTTGTTTGCATAGAAGGGGCATGCCCTGAGAAATAACAGGCATAAAAAAGCAGTTTAAACCACCACTTAGTCTTCTTTATTGTTAATTATTTGACTTTAGAATGTTCCTCTCCCCCCTGATTCTACGAAAGACAAGATATCACAGTTAAATATCAAACATTAAAAAAACATTGATGTAATAAATGGGAAACTACAGTAAATGTTAATTCATTGGAAGGTTTTTCATGCTTTTCATAGCTAAAGGAGATCTGGACGGGCTCCGTTTAGATTTTACTGTCATTGCATCAATTATTATCAATCAAATTTGTGTGCCAGCCAGAGTTGTTGGCATATAAAATTTAGTTTTGGCGACGTGATCAGAATTTGGATGCTTGTGTTTATGACGGTTGCAGTGTCCTGGGGTCACATGATCTCCATTTGGGATCTCGCAGCCAGCTTCCAATGAGCAAAGTCAATGGGGCAGCTGGATTCACTTAACAACCACATGATTCACTTAACAGCTGCAGAGATCCACTTAACAACTGTGGGGAAAACTCTCTTAACAATGGAAATTCTGGTCCCAAATATGGTCGTAAGTTGAGGACTACCTGGGTTAAAGTGGCTAAGTCATTTTTTTTAAACACTAAAATCTGTTCTGTGTCCCAGATAAATGCTGAAGACAAGGACTGATATATATTTTTTTAGATAAAGTTATTTCCAAAGACTTTAAGTGGAACAGTGTTTTATATAGACTGCATAAAGGAGCTGAGATTGCTTTTTCGAAAGCAACCACACCAGGACATTTTTATTGTTGAGGATTATGAAAACATAAAACCACAACAATGGAGTTCACACACCGCACTAAGTTTTAATGTATTTGGTTGTTCTGGCTTAAGGGTGTGAACGTAGTCAGTAGTGATTTATTCCATAAAATACGGTTTAAAGAATAGTGTGGGAGTGCATAACATCTTTCTACCTCAAAGCTGCACTTGACCTTTAAATGATGCGCAAAGGCTGTGCACTAAGTATAAAACTAAGTTAATTTTATTTCCTTTACATTTGCATTTAAATTAATAATACTGTACCCTAGTTTGCTTAAGGAAATGTTATACTTAATCATTTGCTTAATAATCATATTAATCATATACTTAACAATTTTCCATTATGCCTCAGCAAAACTTGTTAGCAACTAGTAATTTTGTTACAGCACTGATTTTGACTATTAGCTGTTGACAGCTTTAGTTCCCATGCATCTCTTTAGGTTGTAGATTGTATCTCTGATCTTAACAACCTACAGCATTGGAGCACCCACAAATTATGGAGGCAAGTCATTCCACTGATTAATGGTTCTAACTGTCAGGAAATTTCTCCTTAGTTCTAGGTTGGTTCTCTACCATATTCAGCATCCATGTGTTTGACTTTTACCATAAGATTAAGAATGTAACCTGAAGTCCAGTGGCAACATCGCTCCCTTGATCAGTTCTCTGGTAGAACTCTGTCCCTCGAGACTTGTTGGTACCAGCCCTTTGGAGCTCTATGTGTTTGATAGGTTCTGGAACTCAATACTGAATTCCAGAAGATGCTGAGATAACCATCACAAATGTCTTTGGGTAACTACAGAACTGATTTCTTCCACATAGAAGACCCAGTGGCTCGCTTCAATTGGAAAGTCTATAAAGGATTCCTACAGGTAGTCCTTGACTTATGACCTAGCAACAGTTCAAAGTTACTATGGGCTCTGAAAAGGGGATTTATGACCCAGATTCAAAATTCCAATATCTCACACACACCTCACATGATCGCATTTTGAGTGCTCTGCAATGGCCCGCATTTATTCATTTTTAATTCCCCATTTTCATTTTTTTATTTATTTCTATCATACCTTTATTATTTTATAAACAACTCAAGGCAGCGAACATCTCCAACATACCTTCTTCCTATTTTCCTGATAATAACCCTGTGAGGTGGGTTGGATTGAGAGTGTGGTCCCTAGTCACCTAGCTGGCATTCATGGCTAAGGTGGGACTAGAACTCATCGTCTCCTGGTGATTGGTCCAAAGTCATCCAAATGGCTTTCATGCTTAGGGCGGGACTAGAACTCACAGACTCCTGCTTTCTGGCCTGGTGGCTTAACCACTAGATCAAACTGGCTCTAGTAAACAGTATTAATTTTGGTTTTCTGAGTGAAAGTGGGTTTGCTTAATGACCATGACATTCACTTAACACGGCATTTGCTTAATGATTAGTGCAAAAACGGTCATAAAATCGGGCATGATCACATGGTGATGGCTTTATGAACGTCACAATTTAAGACCAAAATTACAGGCTCAATTATGATCCTAACTTTCCAGACCCACAGACTGCTTGAGCCATGGATCACATCTGTTTGAGCCATGGATCACATCTGTTTGAGCCATGGATCACATCTGTTATCAAAGTTCAAAAAAGTATCTTTCCTGATCAAATGCGGAGTGTGCACAGAAACAATTTTTCAACACTATCAGCTTTAATCAACTGTGCATTAAGTCTCCAGAAATTTACAACTCCCCCAAAATACAGGTATGATAACCCATCTGTTTCATTTGCAATCATTAAGGAGGGGCGGAAAAGAAAGAACGGGACCTCACTTTTTACACCTTTTAAGATTTATTTCCTTCCTCTTTAGAGGCAAATTGCAATTGGGCACCACACGTGTGCATTTGAAAGAGGAAAAGTATCTCATAATTCATTGACAAACAAATTGCGAATTGTTCCTGTGAGACCATTCCCCAAAGGATAACATAACACATTTTAAGACAGCTGAGATTCCAAATTACAGTGGTTCTGAATTAGAACAGGACAGATCTGCAACCAATCAATTAGAAAAATTAATCAATACACTAAAAAGTAAACAAATACCCAAATCTATGCTTGATTAAACCAGGCAATGATTTAGAATATATTAATGTTTAAATACAAGTATCCATTAAGGATTGTAGATAATGTTCTAGGGCAGTGATGGCGAACCTATGGCATGCATGCCACAGGTAGAACATGGCACCATATCGGTGGGCACGCGAGCTCAGGTCCGGCACGCATGTGCGCGCTGGTCAGCTGATTTTCAGGCCTTCTGGGCTTCCAGGGGGGTGGGGAAGGCCGTTTTCACCCTCCCCAGGCTCCTAGAAAGGCTCTGAAGCCTAGTTCTTGTTTTTTTTGTTTTTTTTTGAAG
>JANHFT010003270.1:173455-183893 GCA_032467955.1 Pseudoxenodon macrops | reverse complement strand
ATAATAATAATAATAATAATAATAATAATAATAATAATAATAATAATTTTGGCAGATGTATAGATCTGGCTTTTATTTTAGTCTCCCTCAAGAATAGATGGCAAGCAGATAATGTATTTTATGGGTCCTTTGTTGTTTGAAAAAATAAGGTGGGAAAAAAAACTCCGTGTCCCAAATCAAATGTTTCTTACTATTTTATTATTTTTAAGGAGGCCATTTGGGGTCCGAGTTCTCCAAAGAGCAAGGAAGTGTTTCAAACACCTGTGAGAGACTAATGTTCTTTGGCTGCGAGAGCAGCATGTGGAGAAAAATGTGGTATTACAGAAAATAGGCATAATGGCGTTTTTTCCCCACATGCTGCAAATCAATCATTTTGGTGGCCTGTTCAAGTGTTTTTACACACAGAGAAAGAGAGACCTTCTACCTGGAGGACTATTGTCTGAAGCTAGAAAGTTCTGAGGTACAGCAAGCTTCATCTTCCCTCAGGATGTTGAGGGAGGCTTCATTTGGGACCACCGAGAAGTTGTTTCATTTATTTAGAAAATTGACCGTATATGGTTGCCCCCAACTCAGGTTGACTCCAAGTGGCTTACAGAAATAAAACTCCCAATACAAAACCCAATACATTTTCCTCATCCCCCAGGTGACAATAGTCGAGCCAACTACAGGTAGTCCTCGACTTACAATCAGAATTGAGCCCCAAATTTCTGCTGAGACATTTGTTAAATGGGTTTTGCCCCATTTTACGACCTTTCTTGTCACAGTTGTTAAGTGAATCAGTGCAGTTGAGAAGTTAGTAATCCTGGCAAGAAAAGTCTTAAAACGGGGCAAATCTCACTTAACACATGTCTCACTTAACAACAGAAAAGTTGGGCTCAATTGTGTTCGCCGGTCGAGGATTAGATGGTTTGAATGTTGTTAAGTGAATCTGGTTTTCCCCATTGGCTTTGCTTGTCAGAAGGTTGCAGAAGCTGATCACATGACCCCAGGAGACTGCAACCGTCATAAATATGAACCAGTTGCCAAGCTCCTGACAATGGGAATTTCAGCTGTGTAATTTGCAGCTACCAATTTGACACCTACTGCAGGCATCCCTGAAATTTGGAATCCTTCATAAGATTATAGGAGTTTGTAGAGATTCTCAGTCATCCAGGTCATGGTTGTCCCAAAGGTGCTTTTTCTGGAGGCAACTGGACCTTGGTTTTTCTTTGAAGACGTTTTGCTTCTCCTCCAAGAAGTTTCTTCAGCTTTGACTGAAATCCTTTCATTCCCCACCATCCAGTCAGAGCTGAAGAAGCTTCTTGGATGAGAAACGAAACATCTTCAAAGAAAAAACAAGGAAGCCTAGAAAAAGCACCTTTGGGGCAAGATTACAGGAGCTTTAGAAAAATGAGGGGAAAAAAGTTTGTAGCCATTCCCTGGAATTTTTTAAAAAAATACTAAAACAAAACTCACCCAGACACAGGCCTAAGAAAACAAGATTTATATCACCATCTTGCTTGATAAAAGAGACGAATCAGAGAAAGGTGGAAGATCTGGTACAACACTGGTTAATTGTGAGAGCGAATGCATGCACGTTCATCCTTGTGCATTCTGCTTCTGTAGGGCACGCCATTTAGCACAAACGGGTTGTGTCTGTGGGAGAGGAAATGGGAGAGCAAAGTGGGACATCAGCTGAAAGGATATTGCAGAGATGTGTGCAAGGTCACACAACTCACTCCTTCTGTGCATTTATTAACAATAGCTTGACCTTTATTAATATAGTTTTCTCGGTTATGAGGTGGGTTTGTTTTTTTTTGTTTTTTTGGGCCTGCCAGTCTAAGCAGTTTTGCAAAGGGTATTTTTCATAATGTGAGATTCAGATGTCTGGACTTTGACAAGATTAACGTGGACCTGTCAGGGCTGTTTCTGACATTTGCATCACAAAATACTTGTAAGGGCCCACAAAATGAGATGCTTCTGTTGATCTCTGAAGGGGCTTTGCTACTACTGAATTAATGTCCTTCCTTTTCTTTTTCCTTTCCTTTTCTTTCCCTTCCTATATTTTCATTTCCTTTTCCTTTCCTTTCCTTTTCCTTTCCTTTCCTTTCCTTTCCTTTCCTTTCCTTTCCTTTCCTTTCCCTTCCCTTCCCTTCCTATCTTTTCCTTTTCCTTTCCTTCCCTTCCCTCCTTGTAGCAACTGGTCTGTGCAAATGGGGACAAGGGCAAAGTAGCTCACACAGAAAACCAATTTAGGTAATCTAAACAGAAGGTGGATTAACTAGTTGCTAATCTGCAGTAAGTCCAGAATGCATGTGGCCTCTCTGGAATGTGACCTTTGTTGAAGTTGCATTTCAGCTAAACAGCAATTAATAATGGAGCCAGATTGAAAAGGGCCTGAGATCTCTTTTGCTGGTTAGGGAACTAGTCAAATTCACACGAAAAGTATTTCCGTAAATAGAAAGTGAGGTTAAATGGCGTGTTTTGGTTGCATATATTTGATATCATACGAATTTCCTGCTGAATGTTGCTTATAGCTAAATATTTTCTATTCCTCTGCTGCTCCCACCATCCCATAAAGGCAGAATTGAAATGAATTGAGAGCCACATGGTTGTTGTTTTTTAGTTTGTAACTAAGCAATAGACTTCTCTGTAAGGGTTACGTTACGTACAACAGTTTGTTTAGTGACCGTTCGAAGTTACAACAGCAGTGGAAAAAAGTGACTTGTGACTGTTTTTCACACTTATAACTGCTGTAGCTTCTCTGTGGTCATGTGATCAACATTCAAATACTTGGCAACTTACTCCTATTTATGACCGTTACAGTGTCTTGGGATCATGTGATCACCCTTTGCAGCCTTCTGAAAAGCAAAATCAATGGGGAAGCCAGATTCACTTAACAACCATGTTATTAATTTAACCACCGCAGTCGTTCACTTAACAACTGTAGCGAGGAAAATTATAAAACGGGCAAAATTCACTTAACAAATATTTCACTTGAAATTTTGGCCTCAAATGTGATGATAAGTTGAGGACTAGCTGTACTCAAAGAAGTCCAAAAGACAGGTTCAACTGTCTTAAGTTAGTACAGATTCAGCTTAAAGTACAGGTATCCCTCAAATTTCAGTCACTAAACAAATAGTTGTAAGTCAATCAATCAATCAATCAATCAGAATAGAGCTGGAAGGAACCTCAGAGGTCTTCTAGTCCAGCCCCCTGCTCAAGCAGGAGATGCTATACCATTTCAGACAAGTGACTGTCTAACCTCTTCTTAAAAACCTCCAGTGTTGGAGCACCCACAACTTCTGAAGGCAAGCTCTTCCACTGACTAATTGTTCTCACTGTTAGGAAGTTTCTCCTTAATTCCAGATTATTTCTCTCCTTGATTAGTTTCCCTCCATTGCTTCTTGTCCTGCCCTCTGGTGCTTTGGAAACTACTTTTTGTAGCTGCCTCTCAAAATACCTGTATTTTAATCCATTGGAGGCTCATCCTCTGTTTAACTTAGTAAGACTTACTTGGCCATTGCAGTTTAGACTAGAAGGGCAGGGAGGGTGTAGCCTTACAGCCTGAATCTGTTGCTTCCTAATACCTAGATACCTACCTATCTACCAACTTACATACCAGAAAGGGAAAACGGCATACTTTCCTTTGAGCAGTGGAAGATTTTCAGCGTGTTCGCTTGTACTGTGGCTGTGTTTTCCCAGATGGGCTTCCCAAAAAGGGAATGAAACAGGGGTGATATTCACTTACCCTAGCGGTTTGCAAATGGGCGCTCATTCGCACGTGCTGTCTTCACACATGCGCGAGGCCTTCCGTGCATGCACAGAACCTCAAAAATGCTGAAAAAAGGGACTATGTCCACGCGGGTGGGCTGGGCTTCCCACAGTCGCCCCTACCGGTTCGCACGATCCGGATAGAACCGGCTGAATACCACCACTGGAACGAACCCTTCAGTTCCCCACCCTCCACAGCAGGTGCCTGTGGTCCATCGGAAGGTAGCTGCCAATGTTTGGTGCAATTGCTTTCCCCCAAAAAATGGGGGCCTGTAGTTCAGATGCAAAACAAGTAATAATGGCTTCTTAACGATAACAAGCTGTTGGCTTTCCCCTCCTAGTTGAATTCATCTCACAGATGTTTGCTTAGTTTTGGCCATCTTCTCACATTTGTAGTTTGGGTAATTGCGCTCAACTGGAGACTATTACTATGAACGAATGGTTTGAACTTGTTCCATCGATAGGTGTTTATTGGTTTGTTGTGTTGGCTTCCAAAGTCTAATTTATATAAAAACACTGCGATATTATTCCTCACAGCCGAGTTGTATCCTAGAAGACATCTGTAGGCCAGGACCTGCTTTCTTGACAGTAAATACTGTCGAGTGTCTTTCATCCGTGCTGACATTTTTAATGTTCCCTCTTCAGCAATTTTGTGGTTTTCAAACTCTTTGTTTAACACCACTTTCTCGGCAATTACTTCCAGCTCCTCCTGCGAATGACCTGTGCGACCCGCGGTTAGATGTGTGTATATTTTTGATATCTGTAAATCACGAAGGGCACTCTGGGAAACATCCTTTGGACAAAGAGGCCTTTCGGTGGTGTCAGTAATGGTGATAAAGAACCCGTTGCTCAACAGCTAAAAAAGACAGGCGTTTTCATTAGATTTATATTGTATTGCATGAACTGTGTGGTAGGAATTTGATGTCATCTAATAGAATTTCTTAGGAAATCAGCAACGCTTCACTCTCGCTGTTTCGACTTTTTATTATTATTATTATTATTATTATTATTATTTGAACGCAGGCTTTTCATTCAAATATCTTGATTTTTTGACTCTAGTAAACAAAGGCTATTTTTGGAAAGTTGTCTTAGGTGACTCAGATGCGACTGCTGAAGAATGTGTCATTGATGGCGATACATGTAATTTCTTGGTCCACAAATAGATATTGATCCAAAGAGCTGGTAGAGGACTATTTTTGCATTGTAATATATCAGGGGTGGAAAAAAAAAAAGGAGAAGCACCAATCCTGAGCCAGCCATGTTGTCCTTCACATTCGGTCTGGCTTTTGACAAATTCCCCGGAGCTTCCCATCAGTTTGGTCAAGCTTCAGGCCTCCTAAGCAACTGGAGGCTATATTTAAATAAAATATTGATATGCTGAAAGTCATCCTGTTGGATTTCGAGGCAATTTGTGACAGCCTGAAAGCATTAAAAATCATGGCAGCTGGTCATACGTTGAAGCAATACGGCACAGAATGAAGTGCATTTGTTTATTTATTTATTTGCTTGCTTGCTTGTTTATTTATTTATTCATCAAATTTATCGGCTGCTCATTTCACCACAAAGTAATATTTAATTTAATTTAAATTGTTCAGAATTGATGTAGGGATGTTGGCTTAGAATAGTCAACTCCATGGCTGATTTTACACACCTTCCTTGATTTGGCTACTGGATTAATTCTCTTTTTTGGGGGGCTCACATAATCAACTAACTTAAAACTAATCAATCCAGGTTGAGGTTGTTGCTCAAGGCACAGATGACCAAGTCTGAATTATCCCACTTTAGACACATAATCAAAGATCTTTGGAAAAGGCTATGATACTGAGAACCCTGGAAGAGAAGTGGATGACAAGCAGCAAAATGGATGGACTCCGTTCAGAAGTGATGACTTGAAAGAAGAGATTAAGGATAGATCATCATGAAGAAAATCTGATCTATGTGGTCCGTAGGAGTCAAAAACAACTTGATGGCACATAATCAAAAACTAACCACAATTAATATAAATCCGTTCATCCATTCCATTTCTATAGCCACCCATCTCAGCCAAGTGATTCTAAAGTTCTAGTTCTAATGCTATAAAACAGTTAAAACCATTAAAACAAAACGAGAAAAAACATCCAAAGTATAAATTAATACAGCAGCCGAGATAATTAACTAACAGTAAAGCTACCCTGTTTCCCTGAAAATAAGACACCCCCCGGATAATAAGCCCAATCAGGCTTTTGAGCGCATGCGTTAAAATAAGCCATCCCCTGAAAATAAGCCCTCCCCAAAACACAGCAGCAGCCATGAGGTAAACACGCTCGCCGCCTCCTGCACCTCAAAAATAATAAGACCTCCCTGAAAATAAGACCAAGCGCTTATTTTGGGCGTCAAAAGAAAATAAGACGCTGTCTTATTTTCGGGGAAACACAGTAGTAAATCAATAGTAAAGTAAATAAATGCTAAGCCTGGTTAGCAAAACTACCCTTGACCAAGTCCAATGACCGGCTAAAAAGCATTTTCCCTGTGATCGAGAGGGGTACAGATGGAGAGGAGCTTTGGGGTGAGGATTTTAAAGAAGCGAGGAAAATAAAGAACCCCCGTATAGCTTTGCTCTATGTTACTCATTGTACATCTTTGTATATTTGTATAGGAGTTTTCCTATAATAGTTAGCGCTGATATTAGTGCTGAGTGGAAAGTTATTTTTAGAAGTTTTTTTTTCCCAGCTGAAAATTAGGAGGCACGAGACAAAGCAAAATTTACTTTAAAAAAAAAAAAAAGACTGCCACCCATTATGCTGCCAGCAACAGAATGCTATTTTTAATCTTCCAGTCTCTTCATGCCATGTCAGAGTGAGAGCCATTCTTCCAAGCCTAATAACTTTTTTTTTAATTTAGAGTGAAGTACAAACAAGACTAATTAATGATGGCTTGTTGGAGGGCAGTCAGCTGCTCTGAAATCATGGTTTATTCTTTGTTTACATTTTTGCAGTTTTATGACTTAGCACGGGGCATAAATGGACAGCTGCATGCATATAAAGTCTCTTGGATTATTCCTGATTTGCTTTTCTGTCCTAATTTTTCAATGGATCTAAAATCACGGCAGATTGGGGAAGAATTTCCCCAGTGAACTAAGAATGATATGCAAAACTGACTTATGTGTTGTTTCTGTATTATTTAGTAAGCCACAGTTACAGGGTTTTTCATACCGTGCAAATGCAGCTATAATATGTCAGGAACCGTTTCAATAATCCCGTAAAGAAAATAAGCGATGCTATCTACTCGATCTTAACACTGGATGAAATTTGACCCAAGATACTTCTGGATCATCACTGCATAACTTACTTTCCATGGAGCGTTACAGGTAGTCCTCAATTTACGACCACATTCGGGACCAGAATTTCCATTGCGAAACAAGGCACTTGTTAAGTGAGTCATGTCTGATTTTACACTTATTTTGCTACCGTTGTTAAAGAGAATCAGCGCAACTGAAATAGATAAACAGAGTTGGAAGTGACCTTTTAGGTCATCTAGTCCAACCTCCCCCCCTTCAAGCATCCCTGACACTGTTAAGTGATTGATGTGGTTCTTAAGCGAATCCCCCATTGCATGTTGAAGCTGGCTGGGAAGATTGCAGATGATGATTATGTCACCCTGGGATACTGCAACGTCATAAATACTGTACATGCCCGTTGCATCCGATCTTTGATCATGTGATCACGGGGATGCTGCTACAGTCATAAATGCAAGGACCTGTTTTAAGTCACCTTTTCCAGTGCTGTTGTAACTTCAAACGGTCGCTAAATGAGTGGTGGTAAGTCGAGAACCTCCTGTAATAGGAAGTTTCTAATACAGAAGACATAATGCAGCTTTCCTTTTCTGCGTGATACCGGCTTAGTTGGGAAGTCACACAGTGGCCCCAGTTTTGAAACTCGCCTGTCATGGATGCCGTTGCGGGAAGTCCGTTGCCAGTAATTATTTCTAATGAATAAGCCAAAAAGACAAGTATGTGTGAAGTTCATATTGCAGCTTTCAGGTTTTATTACCGCCTTCTCCTGAAGGGCCAATCACTACAGGGCGCCAGCTGGTGGTTTCTCTGGCCTGACGCTCCCAGGAGATGGTTGATGATAATGCAGACTTGAACTAGCAGAAGCGCGATGAGTTTGTGGGCGTATTTATAGATGGCTTGTTTGCCAGGGAGAGAGGCTGCTCTGCTCTACACAGAGGCCGTTGAAAGGTGGCCAACCTCCTTTTTGAACAGAAACAGAATAACAAGAGTTGGAAGGGACCTTGTAGGTCATCTAGTCCAACCCCCTGCTGAAGCAGGAGGCCCTATACCAGCGATGGTGAACCTTTTTGGAACCGAGTGGCCAAACTGGAACGCACATGCATGCGTGTGCCTATGTGCGTGCTGGAGCACTGGAAGCCCGAAGACCAGCTGGATGGTGCGCATGTGCGTGTTGGCCAGCTGGTCTTCGGGTTTCCAGCACGCACATGTACGCTGGCCAGGTGGTCTTCTCACACACCGGAGCACCGAAAAGACCAGCGTGCGCATGACTGTTTTTTGGCCTGTTTTCAGGCTGTTTTTCAGCCATTTTTCAGGCCGTTTTCCAATGCTCTGGCACCCGCGAAGACCAGCTGGCTGGCGCCCATGTGCACGCAGGAAACCAGATGAGCAGCTGCCGATGACACGTGCCCACAGAGAGAGCTCTGCGTGCCATCTTTGGCACTCATGCCATAGTTTCGCCATCATGGCCCTATACTATTTCTGACAAGTATCTGTCTGGTCTCTTCTTGAAAGCCTCCAGTGATGGAGCACCCACAACCTCTAAAGGCAAGCAATTCCATTGGTTGATTGTCCTCACTCTCAGAAAATAGGTTGACCCCCTCATCTCTGTGGCAGCCCCTCAAATATTGGAAGACTGACATCATGTCACCCCTGGCCTTTCTTTTCACTAGACTAGACAAACCCAATTCCTGCAACCATTATGTTCTTATGTTTTAACCTCCAGGACCCTAATCATCTTGGTTGCTCTTCTTCGCATTCTTTCTAGAGTCTCAACATCTTTGTTTATATTGTGGTGATCAAAACTGGATACAGTACTCTAGGTGTGGTCTTACTAAATCTTTATAGGGCAGTATTAGTACATCATGTGATCTTGATTCTATCCCTCTGTTGATGCAACCTAGGATTGCATTGGGTTCTTTTTGTCTGCTACCGCACATTGCTGGCTCATATGTAAGTGCTTGTCCACTAGGACTCCAAGGTCCCTCTCACAGTTACTGCTATTAAGCCAGGTTTCACCAAATCTGTACCTGTACTTTTGGTTTTTCTTGCCTAGGGGTAAAACTTTTTTTGACTTAATTTTCTCTTCAGTGTTTCCCCTTCAGGGAAAGTTCCGGGTACCATCCTAACTAAGCTAGTGTGAGAAGTGGAGTTTGTCCCTTGGATCCTGGAAGATTTTGGGAATCATTTGCACAATGACTTTGCCCAAAAGTTTTATGTAGCAATCCATTAGGAAGTTCCTTCCAAGGTTGGGTTTTTTTTGTGTTTTTTTTTTGCATGAGACATTCAGAGCGCCTTTTGTGCATTAAAGTGGTGACTCATAGGATAATAGGATAATAATCCTCGGACGCTTCCTGATCCTCCTTTTTCTAAATGAATTCTTCCCTTTGTCTCATAAGGTTTCTATTTGCATCTGGTTTTTTTTTTGTCCCTGACTTAAGATGACTTAGGGGTCATTTCGTTTCATAAGGGGGACTGCGAAAAAGGGCACGAGCTGAACTGCCCTGTGCTTCCTCCAGCAATGGGAAATTAGTGACGTCAGAAGTAGGTTTCCCTTTTCCTGAGGCTTTTTCTAAATTCTAAGAACGTTCTGAAAACCTTCAGGGATCCTCAGCCTAATGCTTGTTCTGACCTAGGCTTCTTGATTACACCAAGGCAAACAAACAGAGGTGTTTTAAAAACCTCTGTTTTATTTACAGCGGCTGGAAATTGGATTCATTTCCAGCCTAGGCAGAGTTATTTCAATTAGTCCTATGGAACTCTGCCAAAGTCTTTCAAGATTAAGTCCTTCAAGGTAGGTCCGTGGGGCAATGTTAAACAAAGTTCAAAACTAAACAGGAGAATTCAAAACCAAACCAGAATCCAGAGTCATATGTGGAGCTGTGAGATAATTTCAAACGAGTTCCGAATGAGTTGCAAGAAGCAATACATCCGGTAGCTCTTCTTTTAAATCTTCTGGGAGGGTCCAACCCCTCCAAGCCTTACTCCCGAGTAGCCTTTTTCCCCCACAACTGCTCTTGTCTTCTAGCAGCTCTGTCCCTCTTCATTGCTGCTATCAGACCCCGCAGGCTCCAGCACACAACTCCCAGATGGCCCTGGCCCATCTCTGCCTCTGATGCAGAGACCCCGTCCGAGCCTTCCCTAGAACTCCAGAGCTGACCCATATTCCTCTCCGCTGTCCGACTCATCTGCCAGCTCCGCAGGCTGCCGGTGAACCACAATAATGCTATCAAGCACAGGAAATCAGGAGTCCGGACAGTTCAAATGAATGTAGGTTTATTGTCTGATAATGCTGTCCACAAGAATCTGAACTACTAACGGTCAAAGCATAATTGATGGTGGATAAGGGTGAATGGAATTCAAGGGGCTTCCCCCCCCCAAAAAAAGGCAACTGGACTTTCTTGTTTTTTCTTTGAA
>JANHFT010003270.1:153425-165533 GCA_032467955.1 Pseudoxenodon macrops | reverse complement strand
CAGCGTCCGGAACTCTTTCGGCACACAAGGAAACTGAGTAATAGAAATATAAGAAAGGGGGCATTAAATCATTTGCAGCATGAAGAATGTGGAGCAAAGTATTTCTCCTTCTCTTTCAATGTACGAAATGGGGTTATCCATTAAAACTTTAAAAAAAAAAAGAGGCCGGAAGTTCAGGAGCAATGAAAGGAAACGCTTTGCTGGCTGAGGAATTCTGGGAGTTGAAGTCCACAAGTCTTAAAGTGGCCAAGGGTGGAGACCCCTGGTTGAGACGATGGCCCTACAGAGAGGCCTAAATCCGACAGAGCCTCTGCTCTTTTCTTGTACTTAGCTCCTCCTCTGTTTTTCTCTTAATAAGCCTTGAGAGAGTTTTTCCCCCCTCACCAACGTGAGTTGGCACTGTAGGACGGAAGGTTGAAGTGGCTGCATTTGATGCAGGTCAATTTAGAAACAAACCCAGCTATTTATAACGTTGGCTGGGTGCCCCGGACTTCTATTGAATGAATGGCCTGGCTTGTAGACGTTTCCATTGTATGCTCTCCGCTGCTTTACCCAAAGGTGCTAGGGAGAACGTGGTGAAAATAGGCACCACGTTGTTTTGTAATGTGGATTCATTTTGGAGGTAGACATCCCCCCCCCTTTGCTTTCGAGTCAAGATATTCTGTCCGGTACGGACTTGGCTTAGAACATCGTGGAAGAAACCTCTTGGTTCTTGTCCATAATTGTGTCCTATTTTCCCACTCGGCTCTCCATCCTTGCATCCTGTCATCTCACTGAGTGTGATGCTAAAGTGCCCAGCCCGTGCGTGGGTGGCCTGCCTGCACTGTTGCTGTCAGCTAGAAAAAGGTGTAATATAAACACTTGTCTAATTGCCACATGAGTCTTCCAATTTAAAGACAAGAAGGTAACATCAGAGACCTGGTTGTTTTGCTCGCAATTAAACAACAGCAGAAAGGAGGTGAAAAGGCAAGGGAAAGCAAATCTTATGCAAAACAGGCACACCAGCAAATTAATGTATGCAGAAGTTTGTTTTTTAATGAGTAGCTTTGTCATTTTGGTCTGTTAATTTTTTCTTCTCCTCCTGTGGCACTCTCATGCTTCCTGTGCCTTGGTTTAAGAAATGTCTTGCACTTCTTGATCAAATCAAAGAATCATCTTATTAGGTTTCACCCTGCCAGGTTAGACTGGAACCAATTTAAAACATGCAACCAAAAATCCAGGAGCTTCTGGCAAATAATTTCATTGTAGAAAAAAAAACACCTAAGAAATCACCATGAAAGAATCCCAGCAGCTGTTGGCTATCAGATGAGATCAAAGTCCCTTTACCTATTTCCTCCCCCACAAGGGAGTAACGGGGTAGATAGAAATCAAGAGTTCCTGTTTTATGAAGAAGACTACAGGTATGTCCTGGGCTTACGACTGGTTGCTTAGCAACCATTCAAAGTTACAGCCTGCCTTAAAATGGGCACTTATGACCCAGATCGGAAGTCTCCCCCAAAGTGTGGGTTATGTATCCACACGTTGGAGCTCAGCAGCACAGCATTTGCAGTATTCTGTGGTCACAAGACCAGAGGTGAGTTCCTACCGGTTCTATTTGGTAGTAACTTGGCGATGATGTCACGGAGCCGGTCCTGTCATGCGCAGAAGCTAGTTTTTGATTGCTGCGTGCATGTGCTTCACACGCAGCATAACCCTGAGCGAACCGGCTGTAAAAATATCCAGAACCCACCCCTGCACAAGACCCTGTTTTACAACGATTTTGTCAAAAACTGGTGTTTCCTTCCAGCTTTCAGCAAAACGTTGTAGGATGTTACAGCTTATAACTGTAATGGTCAGGCTCCATTCCGGTTGTAATTTGAGGACTACCTGTATCTTGTCTCTTGTCTGGATAATGGTTAGATTTGCTAATCCATTTGTTTTCCTCTGACCAGGTGAGAATGATTCTATCTCTCTGACCACAACATGGTCAACAACGTTCTCTTTACAAAGTCCACAATCAGGGTTTGGCATGGGTAATAGGTAACGTGATCATCATTGGTTTTTTTAAATTTTAATTTTGATGCTATTTATGAAAATAAACACCCATCGAAAACGGACACAAGAGTTAGAGGAGAATGTACAACAGTTCTGGAGGACGTCCAAATTAAAGTCATTTCCTTACTAGCAACTTATGGACTCACCCGAGCCATCATTTTAACAATAATTAGAACAGTAAGTGCTTATATCACTTCAGTGAGAGTCATACAGTGAAGGCACAATAAGTCACTGGTGAAGAAATGAGTGGAAGGGTGTTGTACTCTCTTCCATCTTATACAGCCTAGAATGAAATTGCCCATGGACATGCATTTCAATTTGCCAAGCAAGAAATACAGTACTGGCTCAGGAATCTTTTGAAGAGTTATGGGTGAGGTCAACTGGTCCCTGAACTCTCACTTTAAAATGTTCATTGTGATCAGTTGGATCAGATGAAGATTTACAAAGACCAGCCTTCTGACTCTTTCTCTAGCATTTTTTTAATGTGGATCTTCTGTCTTTAGACTTGGAGCAACACACACGGACCAGTGACAAAATAAGTCTTTGCCCATTGGTTTATATTCTAAACGGCGCGGGGCAGAAAAAAAGGGGATTGAAAGGGTAGAAGAATTTTTAAAAAACCACCACTAAGTGACTGTCACAAAGTTCTTACAATGAACGATTCGTTGGATAATAGAATAAAAAGCCCTCCTAGTTCAGTGGTGGGTTTCTACCGGTTTCGTCCCAGTTCGGGTGAACTGGTGCTGGCAGTGGCAGGAGGCTCCACCCACTCACCCGGACGTCATCACGGATGATCTGGGCATGCGCAGAGGCACCCCCCGCGCATGTTCACAGTTCCGAACCTGTAGCGAAGGTAAGTGAAGCCCACTACTGTCTTAGTTGTAAAGTTGTCTCCGTGATTGCTGAATGGAATTTAGGGATATCTCGTAGTGACATCAGAGGTAAAATGAGCCAGTATGCTGATTCTGTAAACCACTTAGAGAGGGCTATAAAGCACCATGAAGCAGTATATAAGTCTTAAGCGCTGTTGATATTGCTGTTTTGACTGGAAACCAAAATATACATGTACTTTTGTGAATGGGTGAGAAAGCAGGCTGTGAATCTTAAAGAGACTATCTGACGACACAAAGCATATGGATGTGAAAATTGGAAGTGTCAAAAGACCAAAGTAGTTGCGTGTAGCAGGCAACATGGAATGAACAAATTGCAAGTTATACAGACACGATTAAAAACAAAGCTCACACGGGGGGTTTCTTTGGCAACAACATGGAAGGCGCCTAAGGAAAATTTCTGGATCCATCAGATATTCCAACTCTGCCTCCATCGGTTCCTTACAACTCTTGTTATTCTGTAATCCTGTTATTTGGAGCATATCGCCTTCATAGATGACTCTTCCTTACAAACGTTGCAGCACCAGTCAGGCCTCTTGTCATAAGAAAGACAAGAGACGATGGGCAAATTCCCCAAAAGCAGGTCGTAAAAATGAAACCACTTCACGTTTCCAGTTGCTAAACAGGTGCAATCTTGGTTTTTTTAAAAATAAAAATAAAACATCAGACCAATTTAGCTAGGTGGTACCCCTGTGGAACTGTTGATGCAATTCTTATTTTTGGCATCGTTGGAAGGTACAAATGAGGTTTTACTGTCTAACCCCCATGGGCCACGCTGAAGGTTCTTGGTAGAGGGATATGATAAATAGCGGAGGTTACTGATGGGATTACAGCTGTCCTTTATCTTAATTCTGCATGTTTGTTCTTCTTAGAAGAGAGCAGTGCCAATAAGATTATGACATGAGTCAAAGACATAATTTCCCCCGCTCGCTTTACAAGAGGAATGTTACATGAGGGATATCATTTGATCCATGCTGTCAAACTACAGGGGGAAACAACTCATGCTTGAATTTTCTCTTGTGCATATTGGAAGAGAGGGAGGAAAGCAATTGGAGGATTCTTCAGGATTTTTTTTTTTTTTAAAGCCACCTTCCTTGCTCACGGACACTTTAGGGAGGCAAGACCTGGCCCTTACAGAGATTTTTAATTTTATTTTTTTTGTATTAATTCAAGAGTGAAAGTATTTATAATAGTTGATCAGTTTGCTCCTCTTCCTGGCAAACCTTTGTTGCTGGTCATGATGCCTGCCAGCATTTATGTTTAATTGAAAGGACTCAACTTAATTAAACTATAAAAAAAGCACTCCACGGAGAAGTTTTGCAAGGGACGTGAAGCCAGACAGCTTTATTTCACATCATGTTTAGCACACGCAGGGAGAGCACATTGCCTTCCTCCCCAGAAGGGATGTAATTTTACATTACGGAAACAATAACCATGTGTGTGTGTGTGTGTGAAGAGAGAGAATTGTTGGTTGCTTGAGTTGGGAGTTGAGACTGCCTTTCCAACCCGTTGATATATAAATGTATGGGGTGAAGTGCCCTAATTTTCAGTTTTCGGAGTCCTTTGTCATTTTGCATCACCACCTTCATGCTCTCTGCACACTTTAATTTTTGGAGGGGCATTCAATCAGTTACTCTTTTAAGTGAGCTTAATTGTGTAAAGATTATAATGCATAAGAGAGCCGCCTGTAATTAGAATGGGGGTGGTGCCATTAGACAGTGTTTTTAGTGGAGAAAATTATAGTCTTCATAAGCGGAGCAGAGAGTGGAAGCTGCATATATTAACAAGGCAACAAGTGTCCTGTTAGGCAAGTGTGGGATTGACTGTGTTCACTCCACTTTCCTTCTTATCTTTCATCTTTGCTTTAATGTTGGGCCCGAGCTGCTGTACTTAAAATACGCAGGGAAGAGCTTGCAGTTGGCCAACAGGCTTTTAGTAAAAGAACTAGCGGGCTTCACAGAACAAGGATTTTTTTCCCTTCCTCTTCTTTCTCTTGGTTTGAAAAGACCCTCCGCATTCATGTATAGGTTCACCATCATTTCGTGGCCCCCCTCCCTACTCTCTAATTTAGGGAATTCAGGTGTACTTCCACTTCCCCAGTTCTGTCAGTTGAACTGTTCCCTGACATTTCAATAACCGATAGATAACCCGCTGCGTTTAGTTTTGGAACAAAACAGAATCCTTCTTCACAAGCTTCAAAAGCTTCCGCAGCTCAACCACACATCTCCAGGAGCTGTTGAAGAAATGACACAGGAGATCACGCTATTGGAGAATGCCTTCCTCCACCCCTAAAACGGTGAATAAAGCAGAAAGTTCTGGGGATGTTACTATTTTCCCCCCTCCCTCCCTTTCGTCTGGAGAATTATACGGTGTCTGGAGAAGAATATTGCATTTTTCTGGCCAAGAATATCTTTTTCCTGTTAGCATTCCATGCCTCCACTGAGCATACTCCGCGAAAACTGGTTTTTTCTTTTCTTTTCTGGTATCCCAATCCATGTTTCTAAAGATGGTTTCTACTGTGAAATGTGGAGTTTTGTTGAATTGGCTGAGTTTTCTCTTTGGATGGATGGATGGATGGATGGATTTGAGTGCCATCAAGTTTCTTTGGATTTTGTCAGAGGACGGGCTGCCTGCAAAATGGACATCACCTGGGCTGTTGGTGCCCTGAGGTTTTAAGAACTCTACCTTAACCATCCCAGCAATGTGCGGCTCTAAAAGCTGAGCAGAGAGATGGTGTTGTTGTTGGTGTTAGAATTGTGGTCTTGGAGTTGTGGTCTTGGTGTGGAAGTGAGAGGAAAGGTGGTTTGTGCTTGTTTGGGAAACTAAAACAGCCGGAAGCAGCCTAAGACAAACAGAAGAGTTACTGTTCTTCAGAAATAGGGCTCACAAAGAGAAGTAGTGGAGGAACAGAAGTTGTTAATAGAATTCAGGGGAAGAGTGGTGGAGCCTTTGAGTACTTGTGGATGTGTTGCCTACAGGCCAGGTGGGATGGTGTTGGCTCTTTTGGTGTTTTGGAGCCCACTAACCTAGATATATATAAAAGAACCTGTAACAGACTCCTAGTAACCAGATACAGATAGATTTTTCTCTCTTTTGAACCTGAGAACATTATGGTGTTGGTTTCAATCTAATAGCTAGAATGAAATAGATCATCTTCTGATCCATATCTTGGTTCTCCTACTGGATATCTTTCTAGCACCAACCCATTGGGAAAGGGCTTGAAGTTCATCTTAGGTAGTCTTTTACAGGTAGTTTTGACTTACGACCATTTGTTTAGCGACTGTTAAAAATTGCAGCGGCATTGAAAAAAAGTGGCTTACGACTGGTCCTTGCACTTAACAACCATTGCAGCATCCATTTGAGCACTTGGCAGTTGGCACGTATTTATGGCGGTGATCACCATTTGCAACTTTCCCAAATGCTTCGGACAAGCAAAATCAATGAGGGAAGTTGGATCCGCTTAACAACAGCCATGATTTACGTGTGTGTGTGTGTGGGTCATAAAATTGGGTTAAACCAACTTCATAATTGCCTTGCTCAGCAATGGAAATTCTGGTCTCAAATGTAGTCGTAAGTTGAGGACTACCTCTATAGTAAACTATCTCTCAACTAGCTCCAATTCTTAGGGTGCGTGGGCGTGTTTATTTCACACAGGGTAACTGTGTGGCTTCCCAAACAATATGGCGGACTCCTCCAGCCTGGGCCCTTAGATTGGACTTCAGTTCCCAGAATTCTCAGCTGCTCTAAGGAACTACCTTAGGTGCTGTGATTTCTTCTCTCTAGGAGAAAGGATTAATATATAAAAAACATGGGGGTGGGATCACAAGTTTGTGGGGTGGCTATCTGCAAATTGTCTTGATTTTTGCTCCCCTGATTATTTCTTCCAGGTCAAGAGGTGGCCTATCTCTGTGTAACAACGGAATAGTCCGTGTGTGTGTGTGTCCATGTGTGTGTGTGTGTCCATGTGTGTCCATTTTTGCTGTCTCTGCACCTGTAGGTAATTTATTAGGGACAATTAAGAGCTTTTAGGGTGGACACCGTCATTCTTGACGTTAGAAGAAAAACGTCTGGGAGCGTAGGGGGGAGAGGGAAATCTCTTGGCAGGGAGTCAGATGCTTTTTGCATGGGGCGTTTTCCCCACGTCTTGTGGTCCTTCCCCCCACTTCGCCCTCCCCCTCCTTCCTTGAAATAACACGACACTGGGGGAACATTGATTTCTGCTCTGAGTTGTTAATGAAAAATTCCTTGTTGGCTCCTAGTTTCTGAAACCCTTTGAGACCTCAGAGGCTTCAGGAGTAAACATGTCAAATGTGTGATGTATGGCTTTGTGTGAACTTCCTAGGGACAAAGGCTTGCCTTTTTTCCCTTCTTCTTCAATTGTTCGCAAAACGAAGAGCTTGCTTTAGCCTTACCCTGCACCCTCCCTCTTGCTCTCTTCTCCCCTTCCCCTCTTTTTTCCCCCCTTAGTCAAAACCTGGCTGATTGATCTTCTATAAGGGACTTCAGCACCATAAGAGGAAGGAAAACACACAGGTCTCTTTAAAGCAGGAGAAGAAAGTTAGGTTTGGTGCTTTGCTAAACAGCTTCGCGATCCGGAAGAAGGAATGCCAAGTTTAAAAAGCGGTTTAGAATTCCGAATCCTATTTATGAAATGCCCTCTCTGAGTGTGAGATCACGTCCTTGGCAGGCCGTGTTAATTAATGTGGAGAACTCGGTTGCATGCCCATAATTCTGAAAGAAATTAGAATTGCCGGTTTATCCCTGTGTTGTAAGGGTGATAGTAAAAGAGTGGGGGGGGGAGGAGAAGAGAAACACGCTGGCTAATCAATCTGATTGTGGCAAATGCTTCATCATTAAAAGGTGTTAAGGGGATAACTCACCCACATTAAATGATCTCGAGGAGATGTCTGATTAATTTGGGTACGGGTTTTAAAGCCTTTAAATTATTCTTGGGACTTGGGCCCTAAAAGTATCATTTTCACACGAACCTGATTGGAATCAGAGAGCTGGTTTTGCATACTACCAGTGACTCTTAGCACAGCTTGCAGTGTTCAATTCTAAGGAATGAGAATTGGGTTTCAGGTTGAGGTAAGCCCTTAGGTACTGAAGCACACAATTTTTCTCTTTGCAATGAGGAAAAACAACAACTAACCACCCCATTTCTGTTTGCATGGCAGATGTTTGACCTGCTCCTTCTTAGTGCATCCTCCGTAGCTGCGCTCGGATAACCGAAAGCCTTCTGGGGGCTCAGCCATGACACAAATTGAGGTCTTTACCTTCCAATTTACGTCTCTGGTTGGCTACGAGACATTCAACTCTTGCTTGCTAGACATCACACCTAGGCATTAGCCAGCAATCAATTTTCACTGGTGTGAAATACACTCAGACCTGTGCGGGATGCTATGCCTGTTGGGAGGTTAAAAGAACAATACTTCTCATTCTGTTTCTTTATTAAAAACAAACAAACAAACACCATCTGCTTGGCCAATTCTGTATTTCAAAGTCATGTGTCATATACCTCGCTCTGGTATGGCGGTTCAAACATTTTTCCAGATTAAATGACATAAATAATTCTGTATATTTACTTACCTTTTTTTGTAGTACGTATTTGTATGGCTTATGTTTTTCTGTTGTGCTAGGGTTGAATTGTTTTTAAAAAAAATCTTGGATGTTTTAATCTGTATCTGTGTTTTGTAAGCCGTCAATAACCTTTTTTGATTGTGGTGGCATAAGAAGTATGAGGAAGGAAGGAAGGAAGGAAATAAATTCCTCTTTCTCCCCCATCTGCTCTCAAGTACAGATAGTCCTCGACTTGTGACTGTAATGAAGCCTGTCCACCACAGTCGCATGCTACAATGGTTGTAACATGGGCTGGTCCCACGACTGACCCAATTCCATGACTTTTTGTGATGGTTGGTTAGCGAGTGCTGCAATTGTAACGTGGTTGCTGCAGGTATTAAGCAAACACCGCAGTTGTTAAGTGAAGCAGTGGTTTGCTGAGGGTGCGGTTTTGCTGAGACAGAAGTACGAGCTGATTTTTAGCAAAACCATGGTCAATGTGACCATTATGCGGCCGCAGGACTCAAACAGCCATAAATGCAGGTCAGTTGCAGGTGCCCAAAGTTCAGCGGCATGACGATGTGCGGGGAAGAGAACTGTCATAACTTGAAATCCGGGCTATAAGCAGCTCTTGGGTAGGTCTGTCGTAACTTTGAAAGGTCGTTAAGCAACTGGTCGTAAATCAAGGACTACCTTTATCAGGGTAAGATTGGCCATGTGCAGTTTAAGTACAGCAATGCACAATTTTCTGATGTGCCTCTTATTATTGGTGGGCGAGGGGGGAGCAGGCGAGCGGGCGGATGTGGGCAGGGCCGACCAGAGATGATATGTGATGTGTGGACTTCAACTCCCATGCTGGCTGGCGAATTCTGGGAGTTGATGTCCACACATCTTAAAGTTCCCCAGGTTGACAAATACTGGTTTAAAGTGCAGTTTAAAGAGCGACATTCATGCGTAGAACATTTTTTTTAATAGAAGGAACTGAGCTGGGAGCAGGAATGGAAGTCTCCAGGCCTGTCTGTTGAAACAAAGCAAATTAAATCCAGCGGATGAACAAATGTAAATAAAGCCCAGATTGCCAGCAGCAGCAAATGAGATCTCCACTTTGCTCTTCAATGAGTCTTTGTGAAAAGCTTGACTGCTAGTGACTTTTTGGGCATGTCCATATTATGGACATTATTATGGAAATCGTGTTCTGTTTGCCTTTTCCCTGGATTCTCTCTTTTGTTTTCCCTTCACACCCTTGGGATTTTCTGCCGGTGTCCAATGACGTCCGACTCTGTTTAGCTTTCTGAAACCAGGCGAGGCCAGATTCAAATTGAAGGCAGATTTCGATGTTTTGGTTGGATGTTTTGCTTTGTTCACACATTTTAATAATTATCTACTTAAAAATTGCTTCATTACATATTCTTCCTTTAGCGATGACACAGAGGCAGAACCAGCCAAGAACTCTACGTCAAAATGGATGCCCAATTTTAAAGGAACAGTCATCGTACAACAGTAGGGTTTGTGGATTAAATCTATAAAATATACATCAGGTTATATAGCCTAAAAGAAAATTGGTACAAGATGTTTTATAGAGGGTACACAACTCCATCAATAACACCTGAGATGGACAAATCATACAGTAATGAATATTGGAAAGGGATGTTTTACCACATGTGGTGGACATGTCGAAAGAACTCAAAAATATTGGAAAGTATAGATCAGGGGTATCAAACCCGCGTCGTCACGTGACATACCATGATTTTTTTCCCCTTTTGCTAAACCGGGCATGGGCGTGGCCAGCGTGTGATGCATCCAGTCCACGGGCTGCAAGTTTGACAGCCATGGCTTAGTGGCTGGAAAGCTGATAGCCCGGGTTTGAAACCCAAGTGCCATGTGACAGGGTGAGCTCCTGTCCTCACCCCAGCTCCTGCCAACCTAGCAGTTGGAAAGCACGCAAACGCGAGTAGATAAATAGATATCGCTTTATTGGGAAGGTCACAGCGCTCCGTGATGCCATGGTGGCCACATGACCATGGAAATGTCTTCGGACAGTGCTGGCTCATGGCCTTGAAATGGAGATGAACACTGCCCCCTACAGTTGGTAACGACTAACAGAATAAAACCCGCAAGAACGCCTTTACCTTTCTTATTTTCACAAACAACTCAAGGAGGAGAACACATCCAGTGATCTCTTTTGAATGCTATATTTAACTTTGGATGAAAAGGCCAAATAATTTTATGCTTGTAATATTGACACCATGAATGATACTTGATTTTTTCCCCTTCCTCTTCTTTAGCGGTATTTTCTACACTTTAAGTTACCTGTATAAAAGGATGTCAATCATCTTTAACTATATCCTATAAACATCATTGTACTGAAGCAATATGACGGATCAAGATTTATAACCATATAATAAAAAAAGGGGGGGGAATGACTCATTGTTTGCCCTTTCCTTCCTTTCTATATTTCAATATTTATCTGAACAAGGAGGAAGGATCTGTGATTGACCTCAGCCAAGTTCTGGTTTGTATCTTCCTTCTTCTTTTTTTAGAACAGGGGAAGTGGTTTTGTGGATAAGACAAAGTCTGGCCCGTCTTTGTTGTATATGATAAGATGAGCTTGCAGAACCTCTCCATTAACATGCACATACATACAACTAAAAGCAACTGCCATCTTTTTTACCATAATAAAAGCCTATTATCACTCCAAACTATCTTAGCTCGACGGTTGACAGAACTGTGACACTGTAGACCAGTGTTTCTCAACCTTGGCTACTTAAAGATCTGTGGGCCTTAGCTCCCAGAATTTTCCAGCCAGAGCAATAGCGCTTAGACTTATATACTGCTTTACAGCCCTCTCTAAGCGGTTTACAGAGTCAGAGTCATATTGCCCCCAACAATCTGGGTCCTCATTTACTGACCTCGGAAAGATGGAAGGCTGAGTCAACCTTGAGCTGATGAGAATCGAACTGCTGGCACTCAGCAGCCTGCAGTACCGCATTCTAACCACTGCACCACCACAGCTCTTATCCTGTCTTAGAGAAGGAAGGTACGGAATAGGAGTTACCTGGCTGGACAGTAGTAACTGAGAAGGAAGTAGGTGTCCTGATGGGATCACTGCTTAAATTGTGAGCCAACAGTGTGCTTCAGCTGCCATAAAAGCCATTGCAGTCCTAGGCTGCCTCAACAGAAGGATAGCATCAAGATCATGGCAAGTGATAATATTGCTTTGTACTGCTTTAGTAAGATCCACACTTGGAATACTGCATCCAGTTCTGGTCACCACAGTACAAAAAGGATGCTGAGGCCCTAGAAAGACTGCAGAGAAGAGCATTAGAAAATGATAAGGGATCTTGAGGCTAAATCATATGATGAACGGTTAAGAGAACTAGATATATTTAGCCTAATGAAAGGGGAGAAATGATAGCTATTTTGTAGTGGGCTTTAGTAGGCAAGAACCAGACCAGCATTTATTGACTCAAAAATGAAAAACTGAGGAACTGCAGGCAAATGCCTGTTATTTATACTCTAGGCCCACACAGCCTTAACCAATCATAAAGTAGGAAAAACCCACCCACATATAATTGTTCTGAACTTCCTTCCACAGTTGGAGTCATGTAAAGGTTAGTTTCACTTT
>JANHFT010003270.1:64991-82605 GCA_032467955.1 Pseudoxenodon macrops | reverse complement strand
AAAAGAAAAAAAAACCAAGAAAGTCCAGTTGCCTCTTGAAAAAGCACCTTTGGGACAACCATGACCTGGATGACGGAGAATCTCCATAGACATAGAACTCCATAGACATAGAACACCATTGGCAGTGACAAAATCTCCATCAGTCAATTGCAAAAGGCAGCTTTACTTGCAACAGCCGACATCCTACAATGGCAGCTTTAACACCATCAAACATCAACACTTGCCTATCCCAAGTCCTTGGGAAGGACTCATAAAAAATGAAAAACAAGTCTAAAGATCTGGCTGATTGTGCAACAAACCATTGAATAGATTTATAACATATCGTATAATTTATACTTCGTATTTCTTAACCACCCATCTCCCTCCAAGCAATATTAATATTGTATAATATTGCATGGAACAGTCAGTCAGCAACGATCATTAAACATAGCCAAAAATATTCACAGTATCCCTACTTCATATCATTATAACCTAAGATTTACTGTAGTTCTTTAATTTTGATAGAAGTAGATTTTGGGATATTTCTCTTGGCAACTGCCTCAAAATAGAGCAATCGTGGAAACTCAATTCTTAGAAGGAAGTGAAATAATTTTAACTTTGCTTTATGCTATAGCTCACAATCTTTAAATGCATACAATAAACCTTCATTCTTAGTTCTGTCTACTGAAATCTCTCTGTATTGACACAAACTGCTGTTACGTAGCTTGAACCGTCTAGTGTCGATGAATCTTTGAGTTGCTCCCTCACTTGACAATGTTTGGGGTTGAATCAGCCAAGCAGGATGAGACCTTAGTTAGTACTTGGATGGGAGAGGAAATTGTAGGTTTAATTGGATAGTTGTAAAAAAAAAACCAACCAAACAAGACAATGACAAACTACGTCAATATTGTTGCCAGGAAATCTACATGGATGTGCCATGAAGTCACCAGGAGTTCAGCTTCACTTGATTTTTTAAAAATTTAATGTAACCTGATTATACTTAGATTGAAATTAAATAAATACTTTGTTCTGTCCTCTTTGAATCCAAGATTATATACTCTTCCTTGGCTTCCTTGCTTACTAATATGCTTGCAAAATGGACACAATTAAGATGCTGCTCTAAAAACGTCAGCTTCCTAAACTTTGTCTCGGTGCAGCATGCTGATTGGGGAATTCTGGGACTTGAAGTCCACCTATCTTAAAGCATGCTAACTATGGAATTCTGGGACTTGAAGTCCGCCCATCTTAAAGCATGCTAACTATGGAATTCTGTGACTTGAAGTCCACCTATCTTAAAGCATGCTAGCTATGGAATTCTGGGAGTTGAAGTCCACTCATCTTAAAGCATGCTAGCTATGGAATTCTGGGACTTGAAGTCCACCCACCCATCTTAAAGCATGCTGATTGGGTAATTCTGAGAGTTTTATGGCACGCTGGCCTGGCATTGAAGTCGACACAACTTAAAAGTTTCCAAGTTTGAAAAACAACGTTCTAATCCTAGCAATAATCAATATTGTAACATCAACACTTCTCGTTTTTGCAGATTGGAATGGTGGCTTGGCGCATGACTCTCAAGACCCCTGAATATACAGACGGCCGAGACATCGTTGTCATTAGCAATGACATCACATATAAGATCGGATCCTTCGGTCCCCAAGAAGACTTGCTTTTTCTCAGAGCATCAGAGCTGGCTCGGGTGCTGGGTGTCCCCCGGATTTATGTCGCTGCCAACAGTGGGGCCAGGATTGGCTTGGCTGAGGAAATTCGTCACATGTTCCACGTCGCTTGGGAAGATCGAGCCGACCCCTATAAGGTAAGGAAAATCTTTGGAAGCATGGTATGACGGTGGAGTTGGGATGGGTTTTCAGAGAGGAAAAGGTAATTTAGATTCAAATGTATCTCTCTCTTGGGTGTGTGAATGCATGTAATGCACAAAAGACACCTTGCTACTTTCAGGAGCTGCAGCCAATGAATCAGCAAAGTCAGTGGTGGGATTCAGCCAGCTCACACCTACTCGGGAGAACCAGTTGTTAACTTTCTAAGCAGTCGGGAGAACCGGTTGTTGGAAGAAATCTTATTTTGTTTTTTTCCACTTTACTAATCCTGTAAGGAAGGCAGGAAGGAAACATTCTAGTGTTGTTTCTAGCCTAACCTTTATTGCCCTGCTTACAGAAACTGCCTCTCTGGTTAACCCTTATGACATTGGAACAACTAAGGCGAAGCGCCCATCGATATGACTGACGTTGAGTTGACCACGCCCACACGGTCACATGACCACCGAGCCACGCCTACCCAGCTGGTCATTAGGGCAAAGAACCAGTTGTTAAATTATTTGAATCACACCACTGTCTTCAACTTATGCCCAACATTACCGCCGTAAGTCATGGTGATAATTAAATGGGTCATCATGTGACCGTCCCCCCATTTTACAACCCTTATTATTGTGGTTGTTAAGCAAACACCACGGTTGTTAAGTGAACCCATTGAAACTAGTAATTGGTTTTTTTGGGGCGGAAACTGAATGTTACTTTTCAGCAAAAAATGCTGTAAATTGCAGTTACTTAAGGGTGTGTGTGGAATATTGCAAACTGTACATGTGGACCAATTGCCAAGTGCCCAAACTGCAATCAAATGACTACAGGAGTCGGCCTTCAAAACTGGGTCATAAGTAGTTCTGGGGAGGTCTGTTGTAAGTTTGAACAGTTACTATGTGACTGGTCATAAGACGAGGATTTCCCTTATACTTTTTTCAACTTTTCCTGTATTCTTCCTTGTCAGGTACTCTTTTCCAGCTAAGCCACGTGCAATCACATAGCCCAAAACCGATATCATGTCACTTTTTGAAATGTGCAGCTATTGAAATCAAATAATAAACAAATAACCGACCAACCAACCCCAAAGATAGGTACACAAAGTTTTGGATCAAAATCTACAATGCAAAGACGTCTCACAAAAACCCTTTACAAAAGATAAACTTTTTCCTTATCTCCCCAAATAAGCATGGCATTCCTTTGCTGTTGCTAGGATGTTGGAAACATTTAACTGGGTTTCCATCCCCCAGTTGAAAGTTCAAGATTCTGCCCTCAAACCCACAAGTCTATCACATGGTCCAATCTCCCACTGCCATGCTGGCAGGTTTGCCCATCCAGTTCTCCATAGTGTGTTGAGGTAGCCTCCAGAATAGAAAATGCATGGTAGAATAATAGAAAGTGTGGCAGGCCAAAGATCCAACAGAATATAGGTGTAGGCCTGACAGTTAGTTAGATGAAAATTGTGCATTGACGGGATGTCATTGAGACATTATTTCTCGTATTCTTGGAAACAGCATGGAGAATAATTTGTTACAGGTAGTCCTTGATTTATGACCATAATGGAGCCTGCCAATTATGATCATAGTAAGTTATGATGATTGCAAAGTGGCTGATCACGTGATCGGAGACAATTTTATGACCTTTTTTTTGGGGGCAACAGTTGTTAAGTAACCACTCCATATATAAATCAACCCCTGCTGTTATAATGCAAACCAGTTGTTCTTTATTGGTTTGGGGGCTTTTTGCCATTAATGGCCATAAATGTGGGGCGTTTGCTGAATGAATGAAATGCCATCATGTGGTTGCGAGGGAGGCAACATCAGAACTTCAAAATCGGGTTATGAATAGCTTTGGGGGATCCGTCATAATTTCAAACAGTTGCTAAGCAACTAGTCATAAGTCAAGGATTATCTCTGTAGGGTTATCGACCTACGACTACAATTGAGCCCAAAATGTATGGTGCTAAGTGATCAATTCATTAAGTGAGCTTTGCCCCATTTTACAGCATTTCTTGCCGCAGTTGTTAAGTGAATCCCCGCAGTTGTTAAATTAGTAACCCGGTTGTTAAGTGAATCTGGTTTCCCCATTGACTTTGCTTGTCAGAAGATCACAAAAGATGATCACATGATCCCAGGACACTGCAACTGTCATAAATGTGAGTCAGTTGTCAAGCATGCAAATGTGAATCATGTGACCATGGGGATGGTCATAAAGTCACTTTTTTCTATGCTTTTGTAATCTTTGAACTTCACTATGCGAATTGTTGTAAGTCGATTGAACTTGTATTGTCTTTTTAAAAGCATTCAATCCTATAGCCCTGAGACTTCTGATCAATATATACTACCCTAATGTTACTTGGCTTAGTTTTTCAGAATTGCTCAAGATTGACTAATATCTACATCGGCTTCACGCTACTTATTTGCTTATTAAGTGGTTGATTTTCCTGTACTGTACTTTGGCCCATGAAAACAAACTTGTTAGTATGAGATAACTGATAAGTGCTAATTAAATTGTATAGTCATGTCCAACAATAGCGAAGGTGTGTTGTCCAGGGTTGACCTGTTGGGTTCTTGGTGTTTTCTGATCTTGATTGTTTTCTTGCAGATGTTTCTTTAGCAAGCTAGCACTGATGCAAATCACCCATGGACTGATCATCAATAATGATATTATTTAGCCTGGCAGTGAAATGCCGCTATGAAAACAACCAAAATCAGAAAACACCAAGGACCCAACAATAGCAAGTGACTCACATTGGATTTTATTGTTTCCTTCTTATCTACATATCCCCATGCATTCCCCCAGTTTGAGCAACTGTCCACACCTTCCCTCCAAAATTGTTCACAAGATTATCAGTAAATAACCTGCAAAAAGACAGACAGCGCAATTGGGGGGGGGAGAGAAAGACACACATTAGGCGCTGTGTTGTTTGATGTGATCTCTGCTTGGAGCAGGGCAAGGGAGCCCACCCAGTCAAGATGGAGCGGCTTTCTTTGAATTGCTCATCTGTGGCGGTGGCAAGGAATGGCAAATTGTAATAGGGGGGTCGAAAAACAGCAGCCGTCACAAGTCGAGGAAAGAGAGAGAGAGAGAGAGAGCGGCCTGCCAGTGTCAGATGTTTGACATCTGTCAGAAGAAGCTGCTCTTCCCTATCTTTCCCCCCCGCAGCCTCCCCCTTCTCAATAAGTGGTTGATGGTGCACTTGTCTCTTTACTGGAGTAATTGCCCATCAGGGCTCTTTCTGTCCATTAACTAAACCACCACCTTTCCCCATAACCGTTCCTGCCAAACAAGCTCGGTGACAATTTCACCGCCCTGCTATCTGCTCACGTTGCCGGGCCAGGAAGTGGGCCTAAAGGCCTTGTCATGCCTAGTTGCTCCAATTCCATCAAGGTACTTAGTCACGGCAAACACCGAGATGCTTTGGGCACTCCTCTTCGTGTCTTCGGTTCCTCCAGAGATCACATAATTTCACCGGATTGAAGAGTGGCGTCTAATAGCGGGTGATTGTAGGGCTTAATGGGAGGTTCAGAGACGTTGACATGTTTACCTCCCGTTGCCGTTTCAAGAGAGGTGCAGGCGGCTTCGTGGAGGCTTTTTGTAGTTTTTGGAAGCTCGGTGCACCTCTTTAACTCCTTGCTTCCTTTTTAAAAGGAGAATGTAGGCAGTCCTCGGCTTACGACCACAATGGGGGACCCAGAATTTCCGCTGCTAAGCAAAGCGGTTGTTAAGTGAGTCACACCCGACTTTATGACTTTTTTTGCCGTGGTTGTTAAGTGAATTCCGGTAGCGGTTCAGTAAATCGTCTTGTTAGGTGAATCCAGCTTTCCCTGGTGACTTTGCTTGTTGGGAGCCAGTTGGAAGGGTCGCCAAATGGGGATCACATGACCCTGAGATGCTGCACTCTTTGTACATACATACCGCTTGCTAAGTGCTTGACTTTTGATCACTTGACTGTGGGGATGCTTTAGTATAGGGGTGTCAAACTCGATATCATTGAGGGCTGCATCACAGTTTTATTTGACCTTGGGGGACTGGGGTGGGCATGACCAGCTTGACATCACTCATGTCAGGGTCGCCTGTGGGGGCCCGAGGACTCTGCCAGAGAAAATGGGCTCCCGAGCTCCGTTTTTACCTACTACAACCCTCTGGCAGTGAAAACGAAGCTCGGGAGGACTGCATGTGACCCTCACGAGGTCCGTTTTTGGCTGTGATGGCTTCTTGCAACCCTCTGCCAGCGAAAACAGAGCTCGGGAGGGCTACGCGGGCCGGTTCTTCACGGTTTCCAGGTCGGCCCAGCGGGCCAGATCTAAGCAGCCTGCGGGCCTTGATTTTGACACCCCTGCTTTAGTACAAGTACCAATTGCAAGTCACATTTTTAGCATGGTGGTAACTTCGAACAGTCGCTAAAGGAAACATTGTAAGTCAAGGACTGGCTGTATTAACACCATTAAAAGCAAACTTTGCTTCTGACAGAGCTTCCTGTCTTCTGGAATAGTTAAAAATGCAAGATAACAGCCCCGATAGTGTGATTGAAGCTTCACCTGTTGTTTTTATGTGCATTTTGACTTTTTCGATCAGTGCTCTGGGGAACATTCCTGGCTACTAAGTCTTGGCGGTGCATTCCTAAGGAAGTCCAGGTGCTCTGGACATCAATCAAGCTGGAAGGAGGGTTGCATGCAGCTTGCAGACCATGAATCGCTCATTCCTGATGGATATGATGTAATCTGCCCAGAGAATTTCAGTTATTAAACAGATTAGATGATTCTTTAATCTTCTGTGAAATGCTAGACAGGATATTAAACCATCTCTGGAATTATAATGGATGCTATTCTTCAGGCTTCCCGTCCTCATTGTGGTGCCTTTTCCTCTGACAAGGGGGTTGCCTGTGCAGTTCTCTCTATTAGTTGTGGCTAGGTTCTTTTTTGCCGTGCGTCTGGAAATACTTTTTATCAAGAAGACTCCCCCAAACACCCTTGTTCATGAGCGCTGGGGAGTGGGTTTGCTCTTCCACTCCGTGAGGGGGGCTCAGTCTCAATTTGGCGCATGGTGTTTCCAGCAGCAAAATAAATAAAGCACCAATATTGTCTTTTCAGGCTCAAAACCGTCAGTGTGTTTATTGCTTGGAAGGATAACATCCGTGCCCCAAACAGATTCTCTTACGTCTTACACATTGTTCACATTGTTTTTGCATTCCCTTGTTTTACTTTCAAATGCAATTAATACATTAAAAAAAAAAAAACACCTGCTTTGTCACCCTGGTTTTCTGTTTTGAATTCTTGTTTTTGCTTTGGTGGAGTTTTTTGGGAGAAGGGTGTTTTTTTTAATCCAATCAGTGGTACACCAAAACAAAACATCAAAACAGGAAACCAAGTTTTCACAAAACAGATTTAAAAAAAAAGTTTTATATCATTCTTGCTGAAAACATTCTGGAGAATTTAGGAGTAAGGCCCACTCCTCGCTCCTATCCCCTCCAAAAACGGTGAGTTGTTGGGTCCTACTCCCAGGGAGCTGGGAGGGGAAACTAATATCAGCCGAAGGAGTTGAAATGTTGATATGTATAAACAGCCTGGGTTGGCCCTGCACTGCTCATCAAAGACATATTGTGGCACCACCTTTCTTTTCCATGACTGCCTTGAGGAATAAATATTACATAAACCAAAAGCTATGATTATGTAAATATAATATTTATATGATCAGAGGGAGAGGCAAGAAAAGATACCTGGCTATTAATTCTTTAAGGTTGTGATTAATGTTCATTTCCCCCCCCCCCAATCACCTCAGAATTTAAAACAGCTGAGGCCTTGACAGCCTTCAGTAATGCCCACTGATATGATACTCATTGATTTAATCAGTTCCTGGGAGCTGCCAGATCATATCATGTGGGGAATAACCTTTTTTGCTTTATTATCATTATTATTGGACTTGGCTATTTTTGTTTTTAAGAATCCTTTGCCTCACTAAATGCTTTTATTTTGTTTAGCATAAAAGCTTCCGTGTAAATTCTTAAGGGAGATTGTTTGGAGCGACCTTCCTTCCAACCATCTGGGTCATCTCCGTTGAACATCTGTGATCTATAGAGCCGTTTCCCCTTGTGACCTCAAAATGGCAAGGAACCATATTGGTCCATTAGCGAAAGAGAGAGACACAGAAAGAGAGAGAGAGAGAGAAGAAATAAAAAGTCCCAGAATAGAAAAACAGGTATCGTTTTATTTATGACCCAACTGGAAAACGGGAAACGCAAAGGCCGCAAATAGTCAGAATTATTTTATCAGGGAACAAGTGAGGAAAAAAGCTTGTAACAATCATAAAATAGGTGCAAAATTGGAATTGGGAGACCGTGAGTTCTAGTCCCGCCTTAGCCATGAAAATCAGCTGGGTGACTTTGGGCCACACCCTCCACCCAGCCTGCCTCCAAGGGTTGTTGTTGTTGTAGGGAAAATAGGAGGAGGAAGGGGTGTTGGATATCTTCACCGCCTTGAGTTACTTGTAAAAACAGTAAAGGGGACATATAAATAAATAATGGATGGATGGATGGACAAACAAACAGATAATAAAGGTTAAATAAATAAATGCAAGATGGCACAGAGGCCGAAATAATTATGCCAGTCCCCTCAAATGCCACCAGATTCCATTGAGGGAAAGAGCCAAGGCCAATCCCTGTTTGAAAACATATTAACATCTTTGAGTTAACTTTGATGGCTTCATGGATATGTGAAGTGGTTTCCTTGTGTGTAAGTAGAGCGGCAATGTCCTGGAGGAAATGTTTTGGGATAGTAAGATTAATTTTCTGAGTTTAAAAAAAAAAAAAAGGTTTACTCCCAGTGGTGAAATGTTACATACTCGGTCCGGTTTGGGTGAGTAGGTAGTGGGGGCCGCTGATGGTTCGGAGAACCGGTGGCGGCCATAGCGCGAGGCTCCACCCACCCGAACGTCACCATTTCTTGGTTTTTTGGCCATCTGCGCATGCGCAAAGCCTTCTGTGCATGCGGAGGGTAAAAAAGCATGTGTGACGTAGTGTGGTTCTGAACCGGTAGGGAAGGTAAGTAGATGGCACCGCTGCTTACTCCTTAGAGAAATAACAAACAAGTACAGAGAAGGTGCCCACACCACATTCCCACTTCAGATCCAAATGCTGCATTCTACCATGCTATGCCATTCGTCACTGTGAGTAACACCGATAGAGGATTATTGCCCTCTTGTCCCTATGGGGCCTTCCTGAAGACATTTACTCAGCCAGTTTGGAGGTAGTAGAACTGGATTTACATGGACCATGGGTCTGATAGAGCTGATCTCTAATTGCCCATGACATTTAAGTATGACTGTTCTTCCCCCTGCCCCAATTTAGAGGCAGTCTACCTTAGTTCCTGTCCTCATTGTTGGACTGAAGTGTTCTCCCCTTGTTTGTTTCAAGTTGGACTTCTCTCCAGGCTAATGAGTGGCAAAGTCTAAGGGACTTCAGATTCATCAAGGCTCCCTGGACACTGTAGAAAAAACAGAAAAAATACCAGCTGAATACTGGTTCAGCTAAGGATTACTTGAGGCATTCTCAATTATGGGGTGGAGACTGGTGGGATTCAGCCAGTTCGCACCACTTCTGGAGAACTTTCTGAGCAGTTTGGTGAACTGGTTGTTGGAAGAAATCATTAGTGCAGAGAACTGGTTGTTAAATCATTTGAATGTCACCACTGGGTGGAGATGAGATGAATCCCCACCCCACCCTTAGTATCTGTAGGGAGAGGTAATAGCAGATCCTGGAGTGAAAAGAGGGATCAGCCTAGAATCTCTACATAGTCATAAGCAAACAAAGTCCAACTTCCTTTTGAGTGCCATTGACCGTTCTCTAACTCTTAACAAAGTGTGGACCGTTAGTTGAGAAGATTCCAGTGCTTAGGCTTTTAGCAATAAATCAACTTAATTGAAACTTTCACGTGTGGAGCTGGTCTTTGGCGCCTAATAGTATCTGGTTTTTCTGCGTAGATACATTTGACTTTTCTCCCTTCCAATGGAAAAGCAAAAACAGCTTCTGTCTTAATAAAATAGAGACTCGTGAGAATGAAGCACCTTTGAGTCCGATCTATTTAACCTTTGCATATTGAAAGGGTTCTGGGTTTTATTTCAGACTGTTCTTGTTAGATTACCCCACTGAATGGATGAATGAATGAATGAATGAATGAATGAATTTCTCTTTTCAACCCAGGTCTCAATTCTTTATCTTTCAATTAGATCGTTTTGTAAAGTTTTTCTTCTCTTCCTGAGAACTCATGGTATTTATATCAGCTCTTTTTTTTACTACCCCCGACCACCACCTTCTCCATTCCTCCCGGTCATCTTAGATGCTTTATTTTGTCCAAGCGTTCATAGAAATTCTTTTTTCTGTTCAGCACTTTATCTGTTCAGGAATTACTGAGCGATGCCATTGTGTCACTCTGCTGCCAGAAGAAAGGGGTTGTTTCCCTGTGACAATGGGCACCCTGCAAAAACGGGTTGGGGTTGGAGCAATCTGAAAAGGCAAAGATAAAATGTTTTGACCTTAAGAAACAAACAAAAGTTTGGTGGAGAGGGAAGAAAGAGAGAACCAATTTGATATGGCCGGAAGAGCATCCTGGCTTTAAAGCTTCCAGGAATATCCATTACCTGCTGCGTCTATACAAAAGGCAGTTACACTCCTCTCACAACTCCACTATGCAAGCTTTTTCAATCTTACAGGACCTTAGCTTTGTCTGCCGGTCTCGGTGTGAATTTGTGTCAGGCTTCCGTTGTCTTTTCTTTTACTACCTGTTGCTGAGCCAAAATTCAGAGGTGCACTGTTTTGAAAAGAAGATGATCCCCACCAGAAAAGAAAGATTACTCAGAGGGAGGAGAAAACAACAACAACAACAATATTATTGCTTTTCTGTATTCTTAGAGAATGAGATTACCTTCCTGTTTTGAAAATCAATTATTCTGTCCCAATGGTGCCACTCAGAAAGTAAATGCTCCATCATGTTAGTTTGAGGTTTGTCCATCATGGGTATATTATTTGTTGCCCGGTGGGCCAAACATCCAATTGGACTGCAAAAAATAAAAAGGAGAACAATGAAAGGAAGGAATAAAAGACAACAACAACAACCCTCATCCAATTCCATGCTTAACAACCAAACCTCTTAATCATTGTTGTTTCTTAAAAGTGACCAAAGCTCATAATCGTTGAGTAGCTATTAAACAGGAAATCACTATGCTGATTGCTCACAATACGTGCTGTCAAGTTAGTGTCATAGGATCTGTCCCCAGCCTGGTCCTTCAAGGCTTCAGTGATGCTCCCGCCACCATCATTGGTCATTCTCTTCTTCCTCTTTCTTTCCATCTTTCCCAGCAAGGGAGCTTTCTCCAAAGAGCTGAGTCTTCGCATCCTGTGTCCAAAGCAGGATTGATGGATTGATTAAACTTTTATGCCATCCGTCTCACCAAAGGCAACTCTAGGCGGGGGACAGTCATTGAATTAAAATGCCGCATGAAACAATTAAAAGCATAAAGATCTACAGTTTAAAAATTCAATTCAAGTTTTTAAAAAAATGCAATTAAAATTTGAACGGGGTCGTTTGTGCTTTGAGTGACAACTCGGGGCGGTTTGATTATCCGTTTCTTGGCTGCTTGCGGTATTTGCATGCGTTTTCTCTGGCACCAACATTCAAACCACTACGCTGGAGCACGGATCAAGAAAATTATTTATCAAGGTCGGCAGCATCTGCAGCAAATACAAAGATGCCAAAATGACAACACACACACACACACACACACAAAATTATGCACAAATTCCACTAGCTACCTGCTAATTCTATCCATCTTTGATAGAATTATGTAGGTTAATGATATTTGCGTGATCTCATCATATACATCTTCTCCTTTATACCCCTGATCCCAATGGCTCTTGCGCTGGCAGTTGATTAATCCCGGAAATAGTTTGTGCTTATTTTAACTAGTGTGAAGATGCTGAAGAATAGCTTGATACCATCTCTCTCTCTCTCTCTTTATCCTAGCACAGTGACAGACATGGCGATTTAGTTGAAATATTGGTTGTTGGACAGTGTAACTATATGCAGTACCTGTCCCATTGGGTCTACATAGAGTGGGGATTTGCACAACTGTTGATGCAGAGAGATTGCGTAAAATATTTATTTAGCAGGAGGGATCCAGTTCTGTTTCTTATGATCCATAATGTCCTATTTTTGTGACATTGGGCTGTGCTATATGAGTGCGGTTTCTTCCATACTGGATGTTTGGGCTACGTCCTGAGCCACCTTTCAGACTGCTGAAATACAGGTGGTCCTCGACTTATGACCACAATTGATCCCAAAATTTCTGTTGCTAAGTGAGACATTTGTTAAGTGAGTTTTCCTCCATTTTATGACCTTTTTTGCCACAGTGGTTAAATGAATCCCTTGCGGTTGTTAAGTTAGTAGCACGGGTGTTGAGTGAATCCGGCTTTTACCCATTGACTGTGCTTGTCAGAAGGTCGCTAAAGGGGATCACATGGCTCCAGGACACTGCAACCGTCATAAATATGAGCCAGCTGCCAAGCAGCTGGATTTTAATCACGTGATCACAGGGATGCTGCATTGGTTGTAAGTGTGAAACACTGTCATAAGTCACTTTATTCAGTGCCATTGTAACTTTGACCGTTCGCTAAGTGAACTGTTGTAAGACAAGGACTAGCTGTATTGTCTAAATTAGAAATAGGATGGGATCATGGGACCCAGCCCATTTATTATTAAAAACCCAAAGCTCACCTTTTGGGAAGGACATCCCAAAAGGCAATCTAGATCCTTATAGCCAATTGCCCCCTTCCTTTCTCAAGCGACATTGTTTTCCTTAACAAAATATAACTCAGTTGCCCCAGATTAGAGACTAAATTTACATGGCTAATTTCATTGTTCATGAAAGAGAAGTTTTTTTAAAAGAAAAAAGAAAAAAGTTCGATCCCAAGCAGAGGCAGATATTTCTCTCTCTGGGTACAATGAGAATATATCTGCTGAACAAATCTCCGCTTTGGCGTCAGGAAGGGCATCCGGCCAGTAAACACTCTGCTAGCTCCATTCAGTTGCCCAGGGATTATGGGGCCGTTAAACAATGATGATGATCACACTCATCAGAACAGTGAATGAAGTTCCTTCCATTTACATGTAGTCCTCAACGTATGACTGTAATTGAGCCCAGAATTACGATTGTAACTTGTGAGAGTTGTTAGGTGGGTCATCATGTGACTGCGCCTAATTTTACAACTGCAGTTGGTCCTTAAGCAAACACCCTGGTTGTTAAGTGATCATGGTAGTTAAATGAACCCATTTTTTTTTTGCTATGGGTCTTTTTTTGCTGGCAACCAGAAGCAAACCCTGCAGGGGTGAGTTCCGGATATTTTTGCTGCCGGTTCACTCAGGGTCACGCTGCGTTTGCGCACGTGAAGTGCGTCTGCGCCCAGCTATAGAAAACTAGCTTTTGTGCATGCGCAGAAGCAAAAATCCAAGGTGGCGTCGCCCACGGAGACACCGACAGGACCAGCTCTGTGACATCATCAGCAAGTTACTACTGGTTCTATAGAACCGGTAGGAACCCACCTCTGAAACCCTGGTTTCAGTCAAAAAACGTAAAATCACGGTCACAGGGACGCAGGACATTGCAAATCAAAACGCGGCCATGTGACCCAAGACATCCGTTGAATGTGTGAATCCGGATTGCCGCTACCTTTCCGGGGTCTGTCGTAAAACTTTGAATGCTCACTAAATGATCAGTCACAAGCCTAGGACCTCCCGTGTTCGTGCGAATATGTGAATAATGTATGGATCCCACTTGTTAGTCGAGCTTTGGAAAGTTGAAATTTAGAGAGGGGAGGCGATGACATGCCAGCTGGATCTCAGCGTTGTCACCTAGGTTACAGCTAACAGGGAGAAAAGCTTTGTGTCATCCAGAGTCCCCCGTCCCCCCCAGACAAGGACCGGGACTGGCTGGCTGACTTGTTATCCGTTGCGTTAGCTGGCTCCAGCGGTATGGGGTCTTCAAGAAACCGAACAAAGAAAGTTCAGAGTCGATCTCCCCGGAGAGGCCTGGAGCTCGGCTGAAATTTTGTCATGACAAGACGCCTCCAGCTCAAGCGGGGCTGGTCAGTGTTAGCCGGACTGCTGACCCCCTGAAGCTGTCAATTCTTAAGGGAAGGAAGCTATTAAAATTCAGCGGTCTCTCTCTCTCTGAAGCCCACCCGCTATTGTAATCTCGGTCTAGATTGTGTAAATAATATCATGACACACGGATGAAAAAGCACGACTGGAACAAGAGATTTCAAAGTCAGGTTTGTTTTTGCAACTGGATTGGTTTTTCTGTCGTAGGCCTTGTATGGTTTGTCAGACACTGGAGCACAGCCATCTTTTATGGATTTGCTTTCCCCGTCTTGGGATCAGCCACTTTGTTTAGCTGCAGAGATACGCGCTTTGGGGCTTTATATTTCATACATTCACACACACACACACACACACACATTTTGGGGTGTCTTCGATACCATGCCTAATATGAAAGAAATTAAAATGATCTCTATTTTAATTTCCTTCAGTAAGGAATTTAAGTAAAAGGTTCCCCTCGCACATATGTGCTAGTTGTTCCCGACTCTAGGGGGCAGTGCTCATCTCTGTTTCAAAGCCAAAAGAGCCAGCACAGTCTGAAGACGTCTCCATGGTCATGTGGCCGGCATGACTAAACGGCGAAGGCGCACGGAACGCTGTTACCTTCCCACCAAAGGTGGTCCCTGTTTTTTCTACCTGCATTTTTTACGTGCTTTCGAACTGCTAGGTTGGCAGAAGCTGGGACAAGTAACGGGAGCTCTCTTTGTTTTTCGACGCTAGGGATTCGAACCGCCGAACTGCCAAACTTTCTGATCGACAAGCTCAGCATCTTAGCCACTGAGCCACCGTGTCCCTAAAATAGAGAGAAGACCAAACAAAACAAACTAAAACTAAGCCTGGCATTAAGACTCATTCTGTGCATGAATTGCACCGAGCCCATGTGGTCCAATAAGAAAGTGGTAATGGAGTTCTGTTACAGGTAGTACTCGACTTATAACCATTTGTTCAGTGACCATTCGAAGTTACAATGGCACTGAAAAAAGTGACTTATGACAATTGTTCACATTTATGACCATTGCAGCATCCCCATGGTCACATGATCAAAATCCAAATGCTTGTCAATTGACTCCTATTTATTTATTTTAAAATCTCTATATTGCCGCCTACTCCCCCATGGCGACTCAAGGCGGCCTTATGACGGTTGCCGTGCCCCAGAGGGTCATGTGATCCCTTTTGTGACTTTGACAAGCAAAATCAACGGGGAAGCCAGATTCACTTGAGAACCATATTGCTAACTTAACAACTGCAGTGATTCACTTAACAACTGGGGCAAGAAAGGTTGCAAAATGGGGCAAAGGCAACTAGAAACTATGGCCTCAATTGTGGTTGTAAATTGAGGACTACACGTATTTATAAAAAAAATAGTTGGCAACCGCAATGCTGTTTAAAAAAAAACAAAAACAAATGTCAGTTGTTTTCTCTAAAGGGATAAAGGAAAAGGAAAGAACCATGTTTTCCCTCCCAGAAAAAAGTTGAGGCTGTACCTTACTTACTATTTCTATTTTAGTGCATTGAAAGAAATTGGAAGTTAACACTTTTTTCTTCTTTTCTCCCCTGCCGCATACTTTCCCTCTCCCTTTTTTTCTTCCCCACTTCCCCACTATCTTCATTCTCATTCAATTTTATATTAAGAAATTTAATTTAAAAATGTGTGTGTGTGTGTCTGTCTGTCTGTCTGTCTGTCTGTCTATCTATCAATCGTCTGTCTATCTATCTATCTATCTATCTATCTATCTATCTATCTATCTATCTATCTATCTATCTATCTATCATCTGTTGCTTTCAATCCTATTCCAATTTGAAAACAATTTGATGCTTTAGAATTCTTTGGTCTGTTTTATTTCCATACCATGTAAAATAAATTCTTTGAATAGCTGTAAAATAGGCTTATTAATTAAAAGCAGTCTACGAAGACAATTGTCTAATGAAAATTTAGATTTATGAGATAAACTTGTTAGCAACATAATAAATGAATGCCGAGGAGCCAAATGAATTTCTTCTGCTCATCTAGTACAGGGAAAATTAGCGAGGCACAAAGCATCCTGATAAATCTAATAGAGAGAGATTCCTGTAGGGACACTGGAGAAAGAGAAGAATGCTTCCAGTGCTCAACGTAAATAAACAATCTTACATTTCACTGTAAATTTCCAATTCAATTGGGAGGACAATTTCTCATTTGGTGACTCATGAGGATTTCTTCCCATCTAGAAGGTCCTGTGAGGTTTGTCCAAAAACTGGGCTTTGTCCAGAGACTGCAATTAGCTCAGCTCAACTTCTGGATTGGCAGTCCTCCCCCATCATTTCCCTTGAGCCACCTCCTGTCCTATTTAAAGTCCTATCCTTCTGAGAGAGCTTCCTGGAAATGATGCTTCCCGGTTATTAGCCTGGAAACTAACATAAATGTGACAACTCTACACCCACACATGAGAAATTCACTGATTTCCTTTCTTGCCCTTTGAGGGGAAAAAAAAACAAGTTTCTTTCTATATGTCTGAATGCTGGCTGCATGGACGTGCCTATGTAGTCTCCAACAATGGTGTTCAGTTTTGATGGCCGGTCTCTTTTTTAATGTTTGAAAAATGCCAAAGAAGAATTCTTTACAGCACCAGAATAGGACAACTCACCACCGCCAATTTGCCATGGCCAATGGCCAACTCACCATGGCCAATTGACCCTAGTACAACTCACCATGGCTAACTAACCGTGGGGCAATTTACCACAGGACAATTCAACATATACAAAAGTTAAACGAATTTCAAGAGAATAATAATAACATTAAAAAGTCAATACAGAAATATAAGAGTTACAATAATTTCAACAATAATGTCACCAACAATGAAAGTAACTGTGGTGGCCTAGAGGGGGAACTCTTGCCTCACAATCAGGAGGTTGTGAGTTCGATCCTAGGTAGAGGAAGATGTAGGCTCTGCTGCTTGGGCAGGGGGTTGGACTAGATGACCTGCAAGGTCCCTTCCAACTCTATCAATCTGTTAAAGAAGAAAACTTTGATAAATGTGCACAAGCTCCCAAGGCTAATGACAAACACAGATGAATAAAACATTCTATTTTGCAGGGAGCATGTTAGATACCATGTTTTGTAAGATGCTTATGGATACATGCTTGACTATATAAAGATGATAACAAAATTAGCATGGGCTTCTGGCATAATGGATCTGATAAAACTCAGATAATGAAGGAACCTGCCATGTCGGTTTGGAATTTTGGAAGCTGTAATCCAAATATATTGGGAAAGCACCAGATTATGCAACAAAAACTTTTACTAACCCAGGTTAAAATATTGGAATATGAAATGGTTTTTTTCAAAACTGATTCTCTGGGGAAAGAGTTTATCTGTTCCATTTGATATACCAGGGGTGAGCTTCAAGAATTTTAGCAAGGGGTTGTCTGCCTGGTTTCTGGGTGGACATGGCCATTTGGCCTCCTGCACCATGGCAGGGTGGAGGGCCTTTTTGCCCTCCCTGGCCTCTGGAGGCTTTCCTTGAACTTCCGGGAGGGCGAAAACGGCCTCCCCAGGCTCTGGAGGCCCTCTGGAGGCCCATTTCCAGCCTTTCCAAACTTCCGATAGGACCATTTCTTGCTCTTCCCGAGTCTCCACGGGTGCCCTGCACTTATCTGCATTCAAAACGGGCTGTGTGGGGACTCCTGGGAAGGGTGGGG
>JANHFT010003270.1:10832-22647 GCA_032467955.1 Pseudoxenodon macrops | reverse complement strand
TGCCTCTTGAAAAAGCATCTTTGGGACAACCATGACCTGGATGGCTGAGAATCTCTAGATATCTCTGTGGTTATTAAGAGTTGATGCTGACTTGATGGCACTTAACCAATACGGAGGTTCTGAGAGCCTTCCTCCTCTTCTCTCTGATTGCAAAAACTAAGACTCTCGGTGGCTCTTTCAAGAGTGACATATTTTCTCAGTGCGTGGAATTGTTTGCATCTTCAAGATACTGGCTAGCTGTACAAGTCATAGAAAGAGCTAGTTCTGCTCATTGACGCACACCACTGTCGAAGTGTAATAGTGGGGCCATGTCAGCATCAGATTTCTTTATACCTGGGCAACTCCCTTGACGTAGAGAAACATACATGATTGCCATTTTTCTTAAAAAATCCATCCAAACAGAAGAGCAAACAGCAGCAGCTTTCCAGGCCGTAGCCATATAGTACGTAGTGAGTTGTCAGATGGGCATGGGAATATCAAGCTGCAAATAAGACTTTGCCAGAGGTGTGTTTCAGCAGGTTCTGACCAGTTCTGGAGAACCGGTAGCGGAAATTTTGAGCAGGTTGGAGAATCGGTAAATACCACCTCTGGCTGGCCCCTCCCCCATCTGTTCTCTGCCTCCCGAGTCCCAGCTGATCGGGAAGAAATGGGGATTTTGCAGTAACCTTCGCCCACCAAGCCACGCCACACCCACAGAACCGGTAGTAAAAAAAATTGAATCCCATCACTGGACTGTGCGGTGTTTAGAACTGGCTGCAAGGGAGGCCTCTACACCAAAACTGCACACTGCTTACATAGAGATGTTGCTGCTTTATCAGAGAAGTCTGCATTCCTGCTTCTGCATCCCCCGTGAAGTTCTTTTCGGAACTGGATCTGAAGCATCACAGGGAGTCCTCGAATTGGGACCAGATTTTCCACCGTGGTTGTTAAGTGAAGCAAGCCCAATTTTGCGTTCCTTGTTAAGTGAATCATCTGGCCATGAACCGAATTTGCCTCCCACCCCCACCCCTGCCTCGTTGACTTTGCTTGTTGGAAGCTAGTCTGGGAAAGTCACAAATGGCCAATCGCATAATTCCGGGTCATTGCAATTGTAATAAATGCATGCTGGTTGTCGCATGCTCTGAATTTTGATCGTGGGATCGTAAGGATGCTGAGACAATGCAAGGATCAGTTGTAAGGCAAACAGTCACTAAAAGAAACGGTGTTAAGCCGAGGACTGCCTTTATGCAGGCCTATTATAAAGAAAGCCCTGAGGAGAGAGAGAGACGTAAAAACCAGCCTGGAGCAGCTCTTAGGGACTGGATCACTCGAGGGACACCATTGTTTTTTCTCCCTGACAGGCTTCAATTTAGATGTGTGTTGTTGTTGTTTTTAACAAAATTGCACTCTCCTGCTGCTAAACCAAGTGCCAGCCTTAGGCAACATATTTATTTTCAACGTCATCTTTGGGGTCCTGCACGGATCCCAGAGATATTTTTAGAAAACCAAAGGAAGGGGTGGCTGTGGTGGGAGTCAGCCATGCCCAGGTACCCAGAATGGTGGGGAAGTGCCTTTGAGGTGAGCTGGAGCGGAGGGCCAGGAGGTGATTTTAACAGATTGCTTTTTTTGATCAAAAGTATTTTGGCACCACAGCCCTTTTGTGAGAGCACCCATTGGCCCAAAGAAGGTTTAGGGAGCCCCAGTTTTAGGGTTCCATCTGTCTCCCGTACAGTAATGAAATGTTTATTAGAGGTTTTTTTCATCCAGCCCTTATTGCTTTATTGTAAATAAATTCAAGATGGCGAACAAACATAATACAGGTAGTCCTCGACTTTCCACCCTTCGTTTAGTGACAGGTCAAAGTTACAACGGCACTGAAAAAAGTGACCAGTTTTCACACTTATGGCCATCGTAGCATCCCCATGGTCACATGATCCAAATTCAGACTCTTGGCAACGGACTCATATTTATGACGGTTGCGGTGTCCCAAAGTCATGTGATCCCCTTTGGCGACCTTCTGACAAGCCAAGTCAGTGGGGAAGACAGATTCACTTAACAACAAAGTTTGACTAATTTAACAACTACGGTGATACACTTAACAGCTGTGGCCGTATTCACTTAACAGATGTGGTCGTAAAATGGGGCAAACTCACTTAACAAATGTTTCACTAAGCAACAGAAGTTTTGGGCTCAATTGTGGTCGTAAGTCGAGAACTACCTGTACGTCTTCCTCCTCCTCTTTTTCCACATAATAACAATCCTATGAGGTGGGATGGGCTGACACAGAGACTGACTGGCCCAATCACCAGCAAGCTTTCAGCCCTACGGCGGAACTAGAACTCACAGCCTCCCAGTGATTGGCCCAAAGTCACCAGCTGGCTTTCGTGCCTAAGGCAAGATTAGAACTCACCATCTCCTGGTTTCTTGAGTAGCATTTTAACCACTAGACCAAACTTACTTGTTGTGTCCAAGCTTTGAGAGCACCCTTTTCCCTTCCTTCCTGTTTGGCGCTTACAACGTACCACAGTATACTTGATCTTAGCCAAAAGGCTGAGAAGCCATAAAAACGTTCAGTAGCAGTTATAAGTAAACTTTTGGAAATGGGTCGTTTCAATTTCAATTTTTGGCTCGTATCTCCACAAGAAGATCAAGGACCATAATAACCTATATTTCTATATTTCTTTCCCATCCTTCTAATATGTATTACTCACTTTCAGCTTGGGGAAGGGTTAGGGAGATTACCAGGGCTCCCTGTGGCAATGTGTGTATGCGTGTGTGTGTGTGTGCATGCACACTCGCGCATGTGCACATTGTGAGGCCTTTGCCAGCTTATAGGATAATTGCCTTCTCTAACCTCTAAATGATCTCTCTAGAGTCTGGGACAAAAATTTATGAACGCTTCCCATATATGTAAATAGAATTTGGGAACTAATTGGTATACTCAGATGTGGGAAAGAAGGTTGTAATGTGAGTGAGTGTGTAGGTGTGTGTGTAAGTGTGTGCATGTGTTCTGATGATTGGAGATTCACAAAAGTTAGGGCGTCTGCATTTACTGCATTTATTGGCTCGCATAGTTAACATTCCAGGTTAAATCAGCTTTTTGAGGTGATTTCAGATATCATTACCACAAAAGCTAGTTGCAACTATAGATAGTCCTCAACTTACAACATTTAATTTAGTGACCGATGTTGTAAAAGTGACTCTTTTTCACCCTGATGACCGTTGCAGCATTCTCATGGTCACGAGATTGACATCCCGATGCTTGACAGCTGATTCATATCTATGACGGTTGCAGTGTCCCAGAGTCACGTGATCACTTTTTGTGTCCTTCCGACAAGCAAAGTCAATGGGGAAGCCAGATTCACTTAACAACCATGGTACTGACTTAACAACTGCACAAATGTGGCAAGAAAAGTCGTAAAATGGGGCAAAACTCACTTAACCAATTTCTCACTTACCGGTAGCAAAATACATTTTGGGCTCAGTTGTGGTCGTAAGTAGAGGACTACCTGTACTGATCCTCCCTCTAAAGCATTTAAAAGTAAATTATAATAGACTTATTTTAGTAAATTTAGTAAATGGTGTAGTATTTTTCTAGGCCATCTTCAACTTTATGGCAAAGCAAAGCTACACAGCTGCCTGATTTTTGCAGCGCAGTTCAGCTTATAAAAAGTTAGCTTTCAACCAGCCTTTGCTGTTCTTCCTCTTGAGAAGTGTAATCTTGATAGAAGCCCGATCCTAAATTTAAACCCCTAGAAATTCCCTGTTCCAGGGTTTGTGATGACTTCCCCCCCCACTTTTACCTCAAGGCAAAACAGCCATTTTGATGGCCAGAGATCGTAATTTCAGGCAGGTGTGTGGTCTGATAAAGTCACAGGGCAGCCAGGTAGAAAAAGCCCCAATTTTTTCCACCACCGTTTCTCTCACTAGTATTTCATCCCAGGGAATCTCTGCTGCCTTTTTGAAGCTAAAAAATGAGAAACGGGGAGCAAAGTTCGTCAACGTTAGTTGGGGGTGGGAGGGGGCCTAATTTCTCCTGGCATTTTAATAAAATTCCTGAAGTGTGTCAGAATTAGCCTCATTTTCTAGGCCGCTTGGCAATTTATTTTGTTAAAGCGAGGCATTATTCATCATTACGTAGGTTGATGAGATGCCGAGGCCTTTCCTGTATCCTAGGCTGTAGGGTACAGAGCAGAGTTTAAATAGGAGCCTAGGGAAAGACCAGGCAGATATTACTACATAAAAAGGCTTGGGCTGTGAAGCCTTTTGAAGCATCTTCTCTATTAGCTGTCCATCACCATCTGCCAAGGAGACTGGCCGGCCTTCAAATGATATTAATTGTCTGACAGGATCAAGCTCTGGACAGCTTTGAGTTCAATAACACGGTTAACGGTCGGTCTCAGGATTTGCACTATTACTTAAGCCCCAGCTCTGCTAAACTTGCCTTAATCTTGAGTATAAACAGCAAATTGTCTGCATTTATACAGCAAAACGTGTTTGAAGTCCCTTTCAACCTAGTGCCAGCTTTAGATTATTTCTTGCGTACTTAATTGCAGCAACAATTAAGAATTCGTGTTTGCTGGGAGATTCCGTTGTTTGCAAACTTGAGGAAAAGGAAAAGTGATACAAGTTAAAGAGGAAAACAGGCGATGAACTTTAAATATATATTTGCTGAAGCTGACTGGAATCTGTTGCCTCCGCAGAACAATAAAAACATTTAAAGCAAAGTGCTAGGGTGGTGATGGCAACAGAATTCACACATCTAACGACGCTTCCAATGTCATTCCCTTTGCACCAAATTTATATCATAATCAGTTGCTGCGCTGCTAATTAATTGTAGGTCACAGTGCATTTCAAACATTGAAAAAAAAGACGTTTTCTTAGGAAAACAGCAATGGAGATTTTTCTGATAAAGTCTCTATTCTGGGAAATTTCCCATCTCACGTCATTACTTCTGCTGCAGAACCTGAGCACAAAAACACACGGTTTAAACACTCCTTCCTCCCCTCCCAAATATCCGAGAATATAGTGAGAACTTGTCAGTTCTGAAACTAGAGGGGATTGCAGATAATTCTGGCACACAAACATGCAGACCCAAAAGTCTTGGTTGGTTTAGCCAGGGGTCACCAACATTTTGGACCTCAGGGACTACTAAATTCATAATTTTAAATCCCACAAACCACTAATATGATCTGCCGAATGATTGGCTGGATGGGCGTGGTTAGATGGTCATGTGAGTGGGTGGGCGTAGCCAATTCGATGTCAGTCACGTCGAGGGGCACCTCTCCGGCCTCTACTCGCCCCTCCCCTCCCAGCTCCTCCCCACCTGGGCTCCTTAGGGCCCCAACAGCAAGTAGTTGTTGGAGCTAAGCAGCCACCACGAGAAAGAGTTGGCAAAACAACTCAGTTTAAATTGGATCTGACCAAGAAGGAGGCTCAGCAGAAGCACCTCACCGAGGACTACAAGCATAGGCTTTCCAAGCAGAGGGAAGACCTGCAGGAGTGCAAGCCCAGGTACCGGCGCCTGGAGACTCAGCGGGCTGCGATGGTCAGCCAGTTCCAGGCCAGGATGCTGTCCCACTGGAACAAGGTCCTACTGGCTCTTTGCCACCAGCGGCATTTCCCTCCAGCCTTCACCCAAAGCCCCACGCCAGGAGGCTGAAGCAGACCCCACGTCGGAATTTCTACTCCCCTCCGACCTGCACAAAAAGACCCCGAAGGGGGAGACTGTCTGCAACAACACAAACATTCATTGCATGTATCCGGCCCAGGGACCATAGTTTGAGGACCCCTCATTTAGTGCAATATTAAAAATGCAAATAATTTTTTTGCGGACCACCAGTTGGTAACCACTGGGTTTAGCCATATTTAAGCAATGGGGAGCTTAATTTATATCACCTTCTGGCCTCATCAATGGGGTTGATTTTAGACACATTCAGTCAATTGAAACCATGTTACCGGTAGTCCTCGACGTACGACCACAATTGAGCCCAACATTTCTGTTGCTAAGCGAAACGGTTGTTAAATGAGTTTTGCCCCATTTTACAACCTTTCTTGCCACAGTTGTTACGTGCATCACTGCAGTTGTTCAGATAGTAACATGGTTGTTAAATGAATCTGGCTTCCCCATTGACTTTGTTTATCAGAAGGATGCAAAAGATGATTATGTGACCCCTGGACAATATAACCATCCTAAATTTGAGCCAAGCGTCTGAATTTTGATCACGTGATCATGGTGTGTGTGTGCTGCAGCGGTCGTAAGGGTGAAAAATGGTCATAGGTCACTTTTTTCAGGGCCAATGTAACTTTGAACGGTCGTTAAATGAGCTGTTATATGTCAAGGACTACCTGTACTGGAGAAACGGTGCAGTTGTTTGCCTTGCATGATCGCAAAAAAAAAACCAAATCAATATAGTAGCCACGACACATTGATCAAAGTTCTACCTGGTTTTGTATGTCTGTGTTGATCATACTCTGTATGTATTCCAGAACTGAGGAAAGGATGAAGAGACTGGGTAGAGGCTGGGAAGGGGTAGCAGGATGAGCCTATCATATGTCTCCTCTTTACATGGACAACTGAAGCATCAGAAGACCCTGTCAGAGTATATTCATGAACTGGGATAGACATGGCAACAGGTCAGCCATTGGGTACTGGCTGAAATATGGCATAGCAACTAAGTCAGCCAATGAGAGCTGTTTGGGAGCTGAGACAGACTGGAGCCAGCTTCTGTGCAGAGAAACTGAAAACTAGTCTGCTCTGCTGAAATGAAACTAACTGTTCTCTCCTACCTTGTGTGAACTTGTCTGCTGAACTGAGCTGAAATGAAACTGTTCACTTCTGTTGGTATTGTATATATATACCGTATATATATTCTTGTATATAAAGAAGTTTCTTATTTAAATCAATCCTGCTGAATCAGTTTACCTGTGTGTGCTTTCTGGCTTTAATTCCTGCAACAAACTCTGATAGACCTCTCTAGCTGGGTCGTGCAGTTTAATTCGGACTAAGAAAAGACAACAGAGTCTGAGTCAAGTTGGATCAAAGCAACAGCATGACAGATTGATTGAATGAGCACATATGGTAGCCATTTGGATGTCAAACCAATATTGCTCCGATATATGTTTTTATAACACAGGCAAGAACGAGAAGGATGGTTTTAAATGGAGAAAGTTGAATTCACTAAGATTTAAAGGGCAAAAAGTAAGCAGCCATTTTTTGAAGAAGTCGAGAATGTCTTCTTTGCTTACTTACCACATCTGACGACATTTTATTGTCATGATTTTTTTTAGGCAGTCATTTTGGGAGAAAAAGCACATTTGCAAGTCAAAATTATATCATGACTTGGTGCTATGCAAAGGTCCCCGAAAAAGGTGAAGACCGTTGACATTTTGTCCAACTCGCTGTTTCCAAACCGTGGAAAAAGAGAATTTGTATTGCTTCACTGCTGCTCATTCTAGTATTGAAACAGATTTATTTGTGTGTGTTTTTTTTTATTATGTTTTGCCAAAGTGAGTAGCCTTCCAACTGCAAGGCCTAAAACACAAGGGAAGGGATTGGGTAGGGAGAAAGGGGGGAAAAACCAAGACGATGGTTCAGTTTCTATCCTGGTTTATTTGGACTGCAATTTGAATTGCATCAGTTTCCTGGCCTTTTCTCTTTCTCTTCCTGGGCACTCCTGCTTTTCCCTTTTCCTGCCTTCTGTACAAGTAGTCCTTGCCTTACTACAGTTCATTTACTGACCTTTTGAAGTTACAACAGCACTGGGAAAAGTGACTTATGACCGCTTTTCACACTTAACACCGTTGCAGCATCCCCATCCATGGTCATGCGATCAAAATTCAGATGCTTGGCAACTGACTTGTATTTATCACGGTTGCAGTGTCCCGAGATCATGCGATCCCCTTTTGAGACTTTCCTACAGACAAAGTCAATGGGGAAACCAGATTCATTTAACAACCATGTTACTAGCTTAACAACTGCAGTGATTCACTTAACAACTGTGGCAAATACGTTCGTAAAATGGAGGAAAACTTTAAAACTGTCTCGCTTAGCAACAGAAATGTTGGGCTCAATTGTGGTCATAAGTCGAGGACTACCTGTAATATGCTTAGGCTTTGCTGTAACTGAGCAGAGCAGATTTCACCATTCCGGTTGAAGAAAGGGATGGTGGTACGATCGTGTGGGGAAATCCAGCAGCCTGGGAATGAAGATTATTATGACATTAATATCAGTGGTGGCTGATCGCACAGAGACAGTTTTTGGGTCAGAGAGAAAGTTGGAATCAAGAGCAACAAGGAATACATTTGAGGGAAAGCATAAGTGGTTCTATTATTGCCTGAAACAGATCGATATTTATTATTTTTCTGGTGAATCGTTCTGCTGAGATCAAAGCAATCTAGGTCTAGACAGTCTTTCTCAACGTTGGCAAATTGAAGAAGTCTGAACCTCAAGTCCCAGAATTCCCCAGCCATGCTGGAACTTGAAGTCTATACATCATCAAGTCCCAGAGAAACACTGGTCTGTGGGTTATATAGAAGTGACTGCATTGTAGGTAGGTGATATAGGCTCCTAGGACTTGAGGTACAATAAAAGGAGAACCTCAGAAATATGAACATCAGGGAAGAAATTTGTGCCACCCAGCTTAGCTCCAGAGCAGGCGTCTCCAATCTTGGCAACTTTAAGCCTGGAGGACTTCAACTTCCAACTGGAGGAATTCTGGGAGTTGAAGTCCTCCAGGCTTAAAGCTGCCAAGGTTGGAGAGCTCTGCTTAGAATATGCAGCTTAACTCTAGAATATTTTCAACAGCAAATCATTCAACAGATGACTTGCTGTTTACCTAAAATTAAGAGAGGTTTAAGAGAGCTGAGCCTTCAGTAATCATACAGATCCTGAGAAGACATCCGGGGTGCTTGACTTCATGGAAAGAAAGATTCATAACTGTGAGCAAGTGATGCCAAAGTTTTGAAGCCTCCTGAGATCTCCATGATCAACTTGAGAATCACAACTCCAGGAAGACAAAGAAAGAGAAACTGTTTACCACCTAGAAGGTGTTGCCAATCTCTACCAATCTCCTTCTGAAGCTATGCTTTGCAACCTTGACAACTTGAAGACCGATGATCTTTTTCAACTGCCCTACTAGCTGGTGAATTCTGGGAGTTGCAATCCAGACATCTTCAAGTTGCTAAGGTTGAGAAACACTATTCTAGACATCGATTTCAGCAGAGCAATTCACCAAGAGAATAATAAATCTCTACCAATCTCCGTCTAAAGCAGTGTTTCTCTTCAGCTTTAAGATGCGTGGAATTCATCTCTCATGCTGGCTGGGGAATTCTGGGAGTTGAAGTCCATACATTTTAAATTTGCCAAGGTTGAGAACCACTGGTCTAAATCCGGGGTCCTCAACCCACAGTTGGTGGACCTGCACTAGTCCACGCAAACAAGTGAAGCCCCATCCGCCGGATGCAGGCAGCACAAAACTATGCCCCCTCCAGTCCGTGGAAAAACTTCTATCCGTGAAGCTGGTCCCTAAAAGGTTGGGGGTCTCTGATCTAGATAATTGACCCCTGGATGGTGATGTGTTCTTGCAGTAACTGCAAGATGCGGTGTAGGGTTTCCTGCCTTGGCAGGGGGTTGGACTAGAAGACCTCCAAGGTCCCTTCCAACTCTGTTATTCTATTCTATTCTAAGCCCTTTCTCAAACATAGGAGGAGGGATATGACACCACCTATCTCCTGTTTACAACACAATCATCTTAGCAGTTCCAAGAAGGTTCCACACCCATTTGCACTATTCAGGTGAGGGCACAGATAAATGTCCAAGTGGCCTCAATGACCTTCAGAAAGAGTGCTAATGACTGCAAGGAATATAAACCCATCCATCATCCACCTTTCAGTCAGAGCTGAAGAAGCTGGATGGATGAGAAGCGAAACATCTTTGATGAACAAACAAGTCCAGTTTCCTTTAGAAAAAGGCACCTTTAGGACAGGTTCCTATCATAGTTTTTGAGATTCCATTTGGTCCTTTCTCTTCTCACCTTCTCTGGTTGATGTCTTGACATTCTTGCACATTCTTTATAACGGAGACTTCTACACTTACATCTGCTGCTACTTCAATAGTCTCTTTGTCATCTGTTGCTTCTGAGTTGTTCCAGACTATATGACTGAAATAATAAGGGTTGGGGTTGTTGTTTTTTGGGCTGGTAGTTTTTATGAAGCTTTATTTCCCTTGGACAACCTCTTAGGCTTCAAGATTTGATTATTATTTTTTTGTGACTCCAAGAGGTTCTCAAGATCGGCCTTCAAAGCCAGTTTTAGAGGCTTTCAGCCTCCTTCTCAGACTCCCTTGATATTTTCTACGTCTTGCAATTATAAAGAGTAGATCAGATGTAACATTGATTATTCTTACTTTTCAATCCATTTTCCTTGAGGTCAGGCTGTTCTTTCATCTTTAAAAAAAAAAAGGATTCCTTGACGATATTTGTTTGCTTCATGATTTCATCAGATGTTTTCTTCTGTGTTTAAGTGTCCAACGTAAACAAAACCCTTGACTTATTTTAGGGTTTTGGAAGATATTTTTCATCTTTGGGATTGTCTCAGACTTTTTTTTGGTAGTAAGACCTAACCCAAACTTATCAATTATTTTTCGTTTTGTTTTATTGTAGGTCAAGCTTTAGGTCCTCTTGTATTTTTTTCCTGCCAGGAGCACGATGCACGCTGCACAATTCAATTAATTATTAGATTTCCAAACTACTAATTGACAGCCCTAGTGCATGGCTTAGTGCTGACATCTGCACTTTACCCCTAATTATAAATCCTTGCACTATAAACCCTGAGAAATGTACATTCTGTTGATGGATAGTGAATGTAGTGTGCTACGCAGAAAGCAGACGTTATAGTTGTATTTTAGCAAAGTTTATACTATTATACAAAGACCTCTCAGGAAACAACAACTGAATGAAAAACTGCTGGTGACCTTCTACCAATGCACCATAGAGAGTATTTTAACTTACTGCGCCTGTGTATGGTTTGCCAAGGATTAATGTCATTGCCCAGAGGATCATTGGTTGCCCTCTCCCCTCTTTGGAAGAGCTTTATATCTCCTGCTGCCTTAAGAAAGTTCAAAACATTCTTAAAGATCCATCTCATCCTGGACACCCTTTTTTTGAACTTTTACCATTTGGCAGACGGTACAGGATAATAAAAACAAGGACAAATAAGCTGAAAAACAGCTTCTATCCCAGGGCAGTAACTATTCTGAATTGTACTATACAGTGCAATGCTAATGCAATATCGGGTTTTCAACTCAATTGCATAGAATGTGAAGGATGTGTGTTTGTGTTTTATTTTTATAATTATAATGTACACTGAAGATGGCATTTAATTTCGTTGTATGAGGTAAATTAAACTAAACTAAACTAAACTAAACTAAACTAAACTAAACTAAAATAGCACAACAAAAATTTTCTTTCTGCGGCAACTCAGAAAGCTTAGACTGCCCAAGGAGCTACTGATACAGTTCTACAGAGGAATTATTGAGTCTGTCATTTCCACCTCTCTAACTCTCTGGTTTGGCTCTGCAACCAAACAAGACAGACACAAACTTCAGCGGATAATTAGAACTCCCAAAAAAAAAAAAAATTAGTGCTAATCTGCCTAATGCATGAGTCAAAAAGAGGGCTGTGAAAATATCTAGATCCCTCACATCCTGGACATAAATTGTTTCAACTTCTAGACCAGCTGTCCTGCTTGCATGCATGCACCGGAACCCAGAAGAGAGCAGCTACTTGGTGTGCATGCATGCCAGACCCACTGTCCGTGCACATGCGCACAACAGAAC
>JANHFT010003269.1:78326-101326 GCA_032467955.1 Pseudoxenodon macrops | reverse complement strand
AGAGAGAGAGAGAGAGAGAGAGAGAGAGAGAGAGAGAGAGAGAGAGAGAGAGAGAGAGTGAGTGAGAGAGAGAGAGATCAGCAGACCATTTTTTATTGATTGGTAAATACTGTACAAAAACTGCAGAAATTGATTACATAGAATAAGCAATAGGATTACAATTTTAAACAAAGGAAAACAATAGCAAAAATAAAATGTACAAGTTTTCTTGAAATTACCCTTGACTTGTCAACTAAAAGGAAAGGAATAAATGTGTTTTCTGAAAAATTCACAGTGGTAAGAACAGAGGTTCCCGCTTGGTCAGTATTAAGGATCACCAGGTCTCCTTTTGTGTCTATACATTAGTGAATATGAAGGTTACCAAGATCTTCATATTTTACTAAGGTTCTACTTTAATAAGTGTTTTACTGTTATCTCCAGGGCTCCACAAATTCTCACTGAAAAGAGCAGCCAAGTGGCAAATTAAATTCTGGTTGTTATTGGAGAAGCAAATGCTAGGTCCTTTCTACTAGCAAAAGCACTTTAACGTAGCTGCGAGGTATAAGAAAGGCATGACCATTCAAAGTTACAGTAACACTGAATTAATGTTAATTATGCCTGGTCCAGGAAGTTTTGATCATTCAAGCATCCCCACAGCACCACTACAGTCACACGATCAAAATTGGGGTGCTTAGCAGTCCACTTATATCACAGGGGCTCTAATTCACAGACTCTTCTCTCCCCCATCTTTCTCCATTGGGCTGCCCTGCACAGCAGCACCCCTCAGTGGCAGCACTGAAGCTTAAATAGAAGCTCAGGGCTTTCAGCAATTTCCTTGCTGCCACCGCTGAGATGTAGCACCTCAAATCCCATGCTACCTCCACAGTGCAAAGCCCTCAAACATCCTATGTCCCAGACCCTGCCACACCCAGCTAACCTTTGTCATCTTCCTCCCATTGTTGACAAGGTGTGCCTGGCCTGGTCCTATACAAGGCAGCTGCTTGCTGCACCAGGCCATGTCATTCTACAAATAGTGTGACTCATTCTCACAAAAATTTAGAACAGGGGTGAGTTCTAACTTACCTCACTGCCAGTTCGCTGCCTCCCATGCTGCGTGGCCATGTCGCAAGGGCACATGCACGCTTCGCACTCCTACGCATGCACAGTATAAAAAAATCCCCCCAAAAAGGCTGAAAACAAGATGGTGATGCATACACAGTGCCAGAAACTTGGCTTATGCGCATGCACAGAAGGAAAAAAACAAACCGGAAAAATTAAAAAAAAAAAAACCCTCCAAAAAAAATCCAAAAAGAAGATGGCAGCGTCCACGGACCAGAACTGGTTCTGTGACGTCACCAGCGGCTTACTACCTACTCTATAGAACTGGTCCGAACCGGTAGGAACCCACCTCTGATACAGATAGTCCTTCACTTGCAACCATTTGTTTAAAGATAGTTCAGAGTTACAACATGCTGAAAAAATAGCCTATATAATAGCCATTACATGACCTATGACCTGTTCTTGAAGTTAAGATCATTGCACCATTCCTGCAGTCACATAGTTACAACTTGGGCACTCATTCATTCATTCATACAAGAGCCGAGGTTGTGCAGCACTGCAAGCTACTTCAGCTGACTGCTAGCTGCAGTTCGACAGTTCAAATCTCACCAGGCTCAGGGTTGACTCAGCTTCCATGCTTCCAAGGTAGGTAGAATGAGGGCCCAGATTGTTGGGGGCATTATGCTGACTCTGTAAACCACTTAAAGAGGGCTGTAAAGCATTATGAAGCAGTATGTAAGTCTCAGTGCTATTGCTATTCATTCAAGAGATTTATATGGCTGTCTACTCACTCTCAGTGACTCTGGGCGGCTTACAAACAAGAAAAACAACAACAATATAACAGTGAAAAACACCAACCCCTCACTCCCCTGGCAACAACACACAATCAAATGAGCCACTTTATGGGCTTCATCCCACTCTAGCAACTGGCTCACATTTATGATTGGTTGTCCTGTGTCCTGTGGTGATCATGTGTTCACAATTTGTGATCTTCCTATCTAACAAGCAATGTCAATGAGGAAAACTGGGTTCATATAACGAACATGTGATTCACTTAATGACCAAATAGTTGTAAAATTGGATCTGATCACTTGACTAGGTAAAAGCCAGCCACATTTCCCCCCAAAAAATTCCACCTGCATTGATTGCCTGAGATCATAGGGCAAAAAAAAAAAAAAGTGCATACAGTCAAGTGAACAGATAAAAATGCCTCTGCTTCTTTTCATGATTCATGCAGAATTCACTTAAAGAATTCAGAGAGATGTAATTTAGATTTGTTAAATAATTAAAGGCAAGCTGATAAAATGGCCATTAAAATAAGAATAGAATGTTTTGGCTTGGGAATTCCATTTTAAACTTGACACAGAGCTTTAATAACAATTGGTTCTGAAAGAAGTGCTTAGCATTACTTTTGGAAAAGGCATTCCTGAGGATTAAGAAGGGCATGTTTACACAATCCTGAACAGGATTTAGTCTTTCGTTGGGATGGCTCTTGAGGATACAAGCTGGATTTTTGATAATAACCTCAGAATTGGATGCAAAAGGACTTTTCCATCCTTCTTCTAATCTATGATTAGGGCAAATTATGATTTTGTGTATTGCTTTCAATTATGTGTGTAATATACAGATGTTAAATAGTTAATAATATATCTATTTATATTATATTGTAAAATTATATATGTATATCTGCATATATGTGTGTGTATATATACTGTATATATGTATGTGTGTGTGTGTCTGCAGACACATGTGTGCACACTCTCAGCTGTGTGCATTTGTTACTTTCCTGTCTGCTTTCAGATAGCATTCATTTAGATACTCCATGGATTGTTTTTCAAATTTCTTGGCTGAGCCTGTTTTCTGAAAACCAAAAAGGCATCTTTGCAATAAATGCCCTTCTCTCCGCTTACAGGCAGTTTATTCAAGATTACATTACTGTGTATGATAATCAGGTTTATAGCATCTTAGAAACAGTGGCGATTCTGGACCAGTCTCTGGTCATCTGTCTGATTCCGGCTATGACCGAGGCCCTGAGGAATTCAGAGTACAAACAAGGCCTTGGCAGAAACACCTTGCAAAGGTAAGTTTGGGGATTACAGTTGCTTTAGAGTTGCTTTGTTCTTTATAAAAGCTGTGTTTGAAGGATGGTGCATATTTCCTTGAGGCTGGAGTTATCCACAGTTATTTCCGCTTAGTTCTTTCATATATAGAGATTACCATTTGAATTCCTCCCCCTCCCCTGCCACCTAATTTGATTTCCTGTTTTCAGTTTCCACACAAATGTAGCAGTAAAGGGATGGAATCATCACGACACCTTTTGTTGTGTGAACTCCGTGATAAGGGTTCCCTAATCAATATGCGTTGCGGGTTTGAAACTCTTGCTGTAAAAAATATGCTACCCTTAAACCAGGTACCCTAATACTGAGCTACTATGGGATAGAGATCTGAAAAAATAAGCTTTCTGAACCGAAAGAAAATTGTGTGCTTTTAGTAAGGCCCTGGGATTGTAATCACAAATCAGTTGTCATTTTATTGAATATGAAATGACCCGTGCTCTAACCTGATGCAGTTTTAATCTTTTTGAAATGATGCTGATGCTATCTTATGAAATGGAAATGGAAAACAAAGCCAATTTAGTCTTCTATTAACTTCCTTTACTTGTTTCCAAAAGTGCCAAGCTACAGCTCCTCTAATTCTAGATCAGCATGCCTGAGAATTATAGAAGTGTAAACTAGAACATCTGTTAATGTAGTGACATTAACACTAAGGGAAGAGGTTGATTGAAATAATGCTTAAAATTGTCATGCTGTCAAGCTGTTGCTTCAATAACTAAAAAATAATAATCGAAAATAGTAATAATCTTGTGAATTGCACTAAACATTACAAAATTATAGGAAAAAATAATGCTAATTTGCTTACAATAGCAAAAGAATGAAATGACTAATTCTTAAGCTCTGTGACACTAGTTTTAATTAAAATGTTATATCTTTTGTTTGTTTTCCTTCTTAACAGAGAAGCCTACAAAAGACTTTTATCTCACCTCACAGAGGCTGGACAAACGGAGATACTGAAACTGGAAAATGAGTCCTATTAGCAGCATGTTGATTGGTTTTGTGCGTGTGCTTGTGTGTGTGTGTGTGTGTGTGTGTGTGTAGAGAGAGAGATGTTCCATAGAATGCTGGTTCTTTATGCAAACAACACATTTCCTGTCTATAGGTACATAATGTTTCTGCCTATTTGTATATAAGCAGATGTGATTTAATATTTTAAAACTTCAAACAACATATGCAAAGTATCCTGGATGTTGTTGTTGTTGTTTTTTCACATGAACGTTGCATTACAATCTATCAGAACTATTAGAAAGCTATGCCAAGAATAAAAATGTGTTATATTCTAAATACTAAAGAAATGGGAAATACAAACAGTATCTTTTTCCTGGTCCAGTAAATCAGCACTCTTTTGCTGTCACATCTTTCAGTTTGACATCTTAAATGTTTTGCACACCAACACTTCACATGAGCAAGGCCAGGATGAGGTGAAGAAACTTGAGTACCTTATGTTAACAGAAGATCTTGTGTATGCATTGCGTGGAATGGTAAGAGCTGTCCTAGCATTCCCCCCCCCCGTTTTAAAATCTGTAAACGTGTATTGCAGAGTTCAACCTCTGACCCTTTCTGTGTTATCCTTATACTTGTTTGAGCTGTGTTCCTATTCTTGAATACCAAGAACTGATTCAATAATGAAAACTGCTCACCGGGTCACTGTATTGCAGTATAGATTCTCACTCAATAAATTATGCAATTGCCACATCTGGCAAGTAGACCCTTCATTTATAAGTAGGGTGCTATATTGACTCAGTGGCAAAACTGGTGAAATGAAATTCTTCAGTTAATAACCAGAGACCTTTTTTTGTGTGTGTCCATCAATTATTGTCACAAAAACTTCCTCCTAGTCTTGTTGAGAGCATTTTCTATTGTTAAGGTTTTATTATGTAAAGATAGCAGATTATCTCTTCTCTAACTCAACTATTATTACATCAGGACCTACACTATTAAATAGCCTAAAATAAGCTTTTAGGCTACTTAATAGTGTGAAGTCTATTTATGAAAGAGACTTACTGAATTTACGATGCATTGTAGTCTCTTGTAAGCAACTACACTTTGGAAGAGTTTAATTCAGTTCAAAGGGCCTTCATTTCTAAAAGGCTTTCTTAAAAAAAAACCTTCAGGTGAGATGCTTTCAAAATCTGATTCTTTACCATGCAATAGAAACGTGAAACAGAAATACGCCTTTTGCATTAGGTTTTTGAGTGTGAAACCTTTGATTTGTAGGAAAATAGGAGTTACACTATAACAGCTTGTTTAACCAAACAGTCTTTTATTGGAAATATAATTAATACTTAGCTGAGCTGTTTAAAGAGTTTTATGAGTCTCAATTCATGAAAAATTACTCTTGAATGAGGAGTCAGTTGAAAGATTTATTAACACATCTTTTTAACATTGTATTATATGATCGCTGGCAGTGATTATTTGCCTGTGGATTCAGGGAACAGATATATCTAACTATTGCAGAGAAGCTTTATAAATCTGCATTGGCTTGAGAAGTAGTGGAGAAAATTTGAACAATTGCAGAGTGCACATGACATGGCAAAATATATATGGCAATAATATGCAGAAATATATAAAATGTTAAAATTTAATTGGGTACATAAAAAATCCCAAGTGCTTTATGTTTATTTTATGACTGTTTTAAATAACTGCTTTTATGACAAATTCCTTTATAAGGTTTAGAGCCACAATATTAATCCACTTATTTCCAAGCAGATGAATTTAGTTTTAGATAGAAATGTCTAATTCTGATTTAAATTCTGTTTATTGAGTGAAGGTTTAATTACTGAATTCAGTGTGACCATTCAAAGGCTTATTAGAGTGTAAACCATAGTAAATCTTTGTATCATAATGTTCAATTATTGTTTGCGTAAACTTATGTAGGCCATGGTTATAAATTGTAGTCAAAAAGTCATGAGCAGAAGACTTAATGTGCAGTTAGAAAGGAGTCTTTTCAAAGATTCAAGAAAAGAAGGACATGAATTTTCTTTACCTTGATTCCTTTGCAACCGTGAAGTCCTTTCCCACATCCTAAGTCTATGATGGCAAACATATGTCGCCCAGCACACACGGCCTTGCCTGTTTATCTTCCGGATTTCTGGTGTACATGCATGCACAACGACCAGCTGTCCTTCGTGAGCACGGCAGTGCTGAAAATGGTTTGCACCGGCCAGCTGATTGTCAGGTGCGCATGTGCGCCTGAACTTGGAAGTTCAGACTTTCCAGAGCACGATCCCTTTGCGTGCATGGCAGTGCTGAAAACCGGTCTGCGCATTCATGCCGGTCAGCTGATTGTCGGGTGCGCATGCACACTAGAACCTGGAAGTTTGACTTTTCTGGAGCGTGATCCCTTCATGCACATAGCAGTGCTGAAAACCGGCATGCGCATGCCAGAAGTTCGGCTTTTCCTGAGAGCGGCCCTGATGAGCTTGCGGTCGCGACATTTCCGCGCGTGCCAAAAAGTTTCGCCATCACTGCCCCAAGTTATACAGATAAGTTACAACCCTGACCTTAGGCCTATTCTCCTTGATAATCCTTTCTCTTTCTTTTTATATTTAGATATAATATGAAAGTGTATTAAGGCTGGCTTTTAGAGAAAGAGCGTAAAATCAATGTATTCTAGCTATTCCCAAAATGAATTTTGGACTCAGACAAATTAGGCAGCCGATGCAATCTGACCTTAGTCCTACTCAATATATACCTATAGACAGCCAGTTTGGTGTAATAGTTAAGGCTAGAAACTGGGAGACAGTGAATTCTAGTCTTGCCTTAGGCATGCAAGCCAACCGGGTGGTTTGGCCAGTCATTCTTAGCTCAGCCACCTCACAGGATGGTTGTGGGGAAAATAAGGGGACAAAAGAGTATTAGATACATTCACCTCCTTGAGCTTTTTATAAATAGTAAAGGCAGGATAAAAGAAGTAAGTCCTTTAGAATATGCTTATTAGTAGTGAAATGTGTACTTCCTAAACTTTGTAGAAAGCTCAAGATTTTGTGGTACGCCTCAGATTTTTCTGCAAAGGTAAATTCTACCTTCTACCTATTTGATAGGAACCTCCCTATTTGCACTTTCAGTAGTCAGAATGCAGATATAGAAAGCCAGTTTTAGATTTTTTGCTGCCACGGTTTGGAGGATTCAGTCCTTTAAAAGTTTTCATTTCTCATTTTGGATTTTATGTGTTAACCGTTATAGTGCTTCATTTGTACTTTATGTATTACAGCATGCATTTAAATGATAGAACCTGTCTTTTCCCCTCTTTGTAGGCTTTTTGTTAATGCTGTGTATTTCAATGTTTTTCTAATCCCCCTGCAAATTGAAAGAATCTGGCCACCAATACGATCCACTTTCATTTTAGCAATGGAGAAGAAAGCATCCAGTACGCTCATAAATTGCTCAGTTTCTTAACCATCAAACGATTTTCTATGATATTACATAAATTGTTGAAAATTCATACTAATTGCCATCATTTACAATTATAGGCAAGTCCATTTTGTCAAACTCTGTATTTTTTTATTGTTGGAAAGATGAAGATGTGTCTTAAATTACTTGAGAGTTTTATTTCACATAAGTGATGAGGTATTTTGCCTCATTACAAAAGCTTGTGAGATCCAGGGGGTGAAAGATGTTCCTTCATCATGGAATGAAGCATTTTTTTAAAAATCTAAATGGTATTTATAAAGTCTTTCTTCCCTAGCAGGTTATTCTAGGTACAACATGCTCACTTAAATGGAACAGTTCAGCAAGAAAACGGGTGTCTATGCTGTCATATTTTTATTAATAATTTCTTAGCTAAATAAACTTGGGTGTCTATAAAGAAAGATAGATATGCCAAAATTAATTGTGACAAGCATGAAAACGGTTAGGAAGCAAACAGCTTCAGGCATTCCATGTGCTCATCAGATCTCTGTACCAAGGGCATTTGACAATGTTTGATAATGGAGTTTTACTTTCCTTGTGTGCCTTGCACAGAATTGTAGGTACAATTCCACAGCATGTGAGATTATAGACATCAGTAAAAATGTATTAACATTTTTGTTATATTTTATTAAGCTGCACTAGAAAACACGCATCTTTCTTCTTTTTTCGTAGCAAGTTGATGTATGCAGTTGGTTTGTTGAAATTAGCTTGGATAAAAGCTATCATTAATGTAGATTATTCCAGGTCAGCCACTTAGTTAAGTGGCATCACACTTTATTTTGGGGGGCAGTAGCACTGCAATACGTTTTCTTTCCTGTTCCATAAGGAAAGCAAGCATACTGAGAATCCAAGAATTCCCATAACAGCCTTGCAAATCTTAGCAGATGCTTTGTTAAAGAGCCAGAAATAAATGTAGAAATACTTTCTTAAGATTTTTCAAGTCAATCTTGACAGACAAGAAATTATGTCATATGTAGACTTTGTTTAGAGCTGAATATTACTACTACTACTGGTAATAGTAATGCCATCAAAGATATTACTTTATAACCCCCATTTTCAATTGGCTTTTCCTTGATATGATTTTGAGATTTTAACCATCACTGTACAGTAGTATATTTGACCAGGCATTGATAAGTACAAAAGACTAAGAATTGTCTTAGAGGGGGACTACAATTGTCCTGTACAGAGGAAATAAATATGGCTGTATATTTGAGATATTGTTAGATTCCAATACCTGCAAGCTGCTTGGAGGCCCGTCAAAACTATACTATATTCGTACCAATTCAAGTGCTAGATTCTTGATGTCAAGTTTCTTAAGTAATATAAAGCCGAAGGTGGAAACTTGCTGTAATCCAGATGTTTCAGGCTCCAGATCCCATAAATCTTTGCAAGATCAATGCTCGGGTAGTTTGTAGAATTGTAATCTAAACTATCTGGAAAGAACCAACATCTGGGACATTTTCACTTTTGCTCTTGGATGAGGTTGCATTTCAACAGGGTCCCCTCTTGGACTCCCATCTACACCTCCAAGGTTAAGTGACCACTATGACCAGAAAGATCTTTGTACCGATACGTTTTCCTCAACTAGCTATGACCAGACGGCTTGGACAATTGCAACGTTACGCATGAGGGTACTCTTGAAGACAATATGTATAAATGCAGCAAGGTGAACTGTAATAGGCGTTTCACCTTACCTCCACCTGACAGAGGAAGTGTGCCTTTTGTGTAGAAGCATACCCTTTTTGGGGAACAACACACAACTGAGATACATAGGGTTCCCATCCTTCAAGCATTCCATAAGTTTCTGAAGTCCAGGTCTTCATCTGAGTTTATGGTGTCGGTGGAGCCCTTGTTAATGTTTTGGACGTTAATGTGGGACTCTGTTTTTGGAGTCCAAGTTTGAAATCTAAAACAATAACAACAATTTTTGGTTGTTAATATATATACAAATACTGTACATGTGATTTCTTAAGTTGGTTTACTGCATAGAGAAACAGCACCACTATGCGCTCCACTGCTCTGCTAGAAATTCAAATAGTTACTGTGCGAAAATATATTTTATGAATATAAACAAAAATGCAGTAAATAGTGAAAAATGTTATTTTTTTATTGTAGACTATGCACATAGGTCAGTAATGTTGAATGGAGGCACATTTGTTTGAAATTCTTCATATATTAATTTGTTTTATACCTCAGCATATTCAAGCATGCAGGTTACGAATTTGCAGTGGGTACACAATTATCAATGTGGTATCTCTTTCAAATAAACATCAAAATATGTAAGAAATTGGTCATGAAGTTATTAATGATAAAATATTACTGTAGATACCCTGCATATATTAAAACAGATTGTGAGAAGTGTAAAATGGCAGTTTCCTATCTTTTTTCAAGATTCAGGAATTCATTTTAGTTATTTTATTCACCTAAGTGACTCTTGAATGAATTAAAAATTCATAATGTAGTAATATGAAATTATAATGCCTAAACAACTGGAAATATCTTGAGACACGTATGGTTTTTCAGAATGAGCTCAAGCCTCATACTAACACTTCTTGAAAAGGGGATAAATAGAAAATTACAGCCATGTTTTACCCTCTTTTTTATAATCATCATTGCTCCTTGAAGAAAAGGTGTGTCGCAGTTATTTGAAAATCTAGGTTCAGTTCCCGGTATCTTAAGCACTCAAGTAGTTACATATTTTTATATCTACGGTAGATAAGATAGTTGGATGTAAAGCTGGCTGCTGTGCTTCAAGATGGTGGAAGAAAAGTTATCTGTCAAACTTTTGGAAAGGGGAATATTCTATGCACCAAATGTCTGGCCAACCACAATGTTCCTGACTATAGAGAAATGTGACAAAGTAATATGGCATTTCCCACCCCCAATCTCTATAAATTCAGCCATATTGATTTAAGTTGCAAGATTTCTTAGTTTCCTGTGTTTCATTTATGCTAAAGTCATTAATTGCTAATTATGACATTTGGCTCTCATGAGATTTCACACATGTCTTGCGTTATATCAAATTATTGGTTTTGAAAAATCAAAATGTATAATTGCCAAAACTTGTAAAATTTTGGATGATAATTCTACATTTTCAGGTACAGGTTACCAAAATTGCATACAATTAGCAATTTAGAAGATTGCCAGCTGCTGTTGCAAATTAAGTTGGGTTTCTTCATTGTCAGAAAACACTGGGAATGTTGCTTTCATTGCTTGTGAAGTGAATACCCAGCCAATCTTACACTTACTGCATTTCTTGGTACACTTCTTTGGTCGTAGCTTGTTTTTTGGCTGTAATGATACATCAAACAACAGAAGCCTAAAATAATATGTAACCGAGTAACGAAAATATTGCCTTTAGTGTTTTTGGTTATGAAAACTTAAGAATTGGATCATAGCTCTCTAGTAACTACACAAAATAGCTTCAAAAGCTGGAAAAGATAAAAATCATAATTGTCCAGCCAGACGTATTTTGAATCCTTTTGGAGAAAACTTGGAACATGCAGCAATCAGCTTTACGGTGGTATGCAAAACGCTTCACATAAAATTGACAGTCCCTGTTTTGAGTTCACTTTTTTCCCTCCAAATTGGAAATGAACCATTTTTTTATCACCCTAAAAGCCTCTGTGCTCAAATCGCTTCTGGATTAGTTGATCTAGTTCATTTCCAACTTGAAATAGATCCCCTCAAATTTACATCAGTTTAAATTCAACATCTTTGTACATCCCTTGCAGCTTTGCTCCTTTAAAATTTACTTTGATAAGCTTGTATTGTTTCCTAAACAAGCTTTTTAATTTTAAAAATTCAGGATGTTGTTTAGGTATTGGCTGTTACAACTAAACATGGTAAAATTAAACTTTATTTTCTCCAACATGTTAAAAAATTATGGTTTCCAGACATCACTTAGGAAACAACAATGCAAGGTAACATATGGTCCAAGTAGCAAGTCCTGTTGTCACTCTGGCTTTCTGAGACTTGCTTTATAGTGCCACATGTCTGCCTTTTCTACAAGTAAAACTATATGTGACTCCAGTTTTTAGCCCCCGTCTGATCTGTGAGGCAAGTATGAGAAATAGCCAGTAGGTTACAAGCACCTTTTGCAAGTAAGAGTTGTTGACACAACAGTGTGTATTTTCAACATTTCTAATTCCAAGGACAAAACTCCAAGAAAAAACCTTCAAGAATTCAACAGTCCAAGCGCCTTGTAGTTTGTTAGCCCACATTTTGAAAGATAGAATTCTTTAAATTTCCTTTGTATACTTTTTTTTTTTGCAAGGCAGTGAAAATGACAGAAACAGGAGCAAGGGATTAAAGTGCAAAAAATGTTTTTCAGAATACTTGAAGAAAGATTCTTAATAGGCAAACATGGTCAAAGCCACTTGAAGACCAGAGACGGTGTAATTCTGCCATCTTTTGTTGCTTTTTGGCTTCTACTGCACTTAATACAAGGTTAGATTCCACAACCATTCAATTTTGTTGATGTAAAGACACAATCAGGATGAATGAAGTCGCTTGTTCTCTTGTGGCCAGGTTCCTTTATTCACACATTGCCCATCTTATGATGAGGCACTTGCAAAGGCTGCAGGTTTGGGCATGTGGCATAAGGAGCAGGAAGAAAACAGGCTGCAATTCCATTTGAAGCAAAAGGCAGGGAAGGCCCATAGAAAACCTCTTCTTTTCCTTCCTTACTAACATCCAGCACCTGTGTAAGAAAAAATAGCAATCATACTTAGACTTATATATCGCTCTACAATGCTTTACAGCTCTTTGGGTGGTTTACAGAGTCAACATATTGGCTCCAACAATCTGGGTCCTCATTTTACCAACTTTGGAAGGCTAAAAGGCCGAGTCAACCTCGAGCCAGTCAGGATCGAACTCCTGGCAGTGGGCAGACTTAGCCTTCAATACTGCATTCTAACCACTGCACCACCCATGGTTAAAGTTAAGTCTATGCTATTTTATTCAAAGCAAACTACAAAACCTGATGTAAGAAATAGCAAAGGTGAGGCCACATTCAGGTTTGCTTTGTTTGTGGTTCCTTTGAGTCAGTGTTGCCAGGACAAGTCTCTGCAGTTTTCTTGGCCAGGTTTTCAGAAGCGGTTTGCCCATTGCCTCCTTCCTAGAGCTGAGAGAATAACTGGCCCAAGGACATACAGTTGGCTTTGGGCCTAAACAGGGCAACAATTCACAAATTTCTAAACTGGTGCCACGAACACTATACCAGACTGGCTTTCTTTATGCTCTGTGGACTACATAATTGAAATAAATATTGTATACTATCTAAAAAAACAATACTGGATATATAAAAAACACCCAAAACTAAGTGATATTCTAAAAATTCAAGCATACAGTGAAGTTGTAATATGCCATTTTTTAAAATCAGAAATTCACCAAACAGCTCTTTGTTGGTGATCTACAGTATCTGATTAAGTACACTTAATATAAAAGTTCACATGGCTATACCATTATGCATCCCAGTTAAGCATTTTCATAAAAATAATTAGCGAAAGGGTCTAATAGTTTTCTTAAATGTTTTCTTTTTCCTATTCCTCACCAAAGCATCCCTTATCAGAACAATTTGAAAGCTATCGAAAGGACAGTTACCTGGATACATGCTGAGGGTTCATTTGTCCAAATTGAGTAGCCACCAACTAAATATATTCTGCCATTGTGTACAGCCACTCCGGATTCATTCTGGCCTGATAAAGAGAAAAATAAACCATGAATTTAGTTAACTTATTATTAAATGCCTTTACAGCACAATGCCACATATCTAATGCTGTAACAGTCTCAGTTAATTTTAACTTAACATGTATAAGAGGACTGTAGATTTTTCTGCAAACGCAATACATGTTTGTCCTGCCAGCTGATTCTTTAAAACACCAAACATGCAACTATGTTTGGTAATGTTAGATATACTATATAATGTGCAAGGCACTATAGTGGTCATGAAAACAGCTCTCTTTTAGAGGAGGAAAAAACTTCAAAATCTAGCTCAACTGGTGATTTAATAGGGTTAATGGCTGCTTCCCCATCTACTCAATCTCCGATCTTCCCTGAGTCTTTTCCGTCCCCCTGATGGTGTTGGATGGGTGGCCCGGGACTCAAGACCCTGGGGTAAATTTATGAGAATTGGTTTAATGTCAAGGCTCCAACTAACGAACCCAAGCAAATCAGAACTCTGAAACTAGAAACCTTTCTCAAAGGTCTTCTTTATTGAGTACATCATATCAGCACAGCTTCAAAGGAAAACCAATTCTAAATCTTTCCCGCAGTTTTAGTATAATTAAACTAGGAAATAACCCCATCTCCAAGTGTCACAGAACACATTGGTCAATTGGGTTAATTGGGCTCTCCAGGCACCCCTTCCCCAACCTTATCTGTTGACAGTAGATATGACCTTGGTTCTCATGAGAAAGCTCTCTGTTTTGTCTGGAAAGGTATTCCAACCTTCTTCCCCTTGTGTGTGACAACTGAGGAATGGAAAAATGTCTGCTGCTAGGTTCAGTTCGAAGTTGATACATGGGCTGGAGCTTTCCTCCAAAATGATCTTGAAATGCTTTGTCATTGCCACCTTCGTAGATGTCATTTCAGCTTCACAATTTAGCCAACAACCCTGATATTTCCTGTTATTTCTCTAATTATTAACCAGGTCTAGCCTTGCTTAGCATTTCGATCTCAGCCAAAGATGGGACACGTTTGTTTGTTTTTGTAATATACGTCTCCAGTTAAAAATAGGATTTCTCCTACAGGTTTGACACATTCTGCTAAGAACACTTGCCTGTCAACATGCTGAAATGACACCGGGTCCACTGGTCAGCATCTATGCTGTAGGAGTCTATGTGGCGGACAAGAATTCTGTCATTGTTGTAATCTAGATCATTGCCCCCTAAAACATAGAGTTTCCTTTGAACAGCAGCCATGGAATGGTAGACTCTCCTCTGCAACATGGGGCTGCGGCTGAGCCATTTATTCTGCAAAAGCAGACAAAAGAAAACTTTAATTCCTACACACAATGAACGTTTTAGGTGTGTTGATTTCCAATTCACCAGTACGCTGAAACACACTCGTAACACCTGCTATCCAAATACATCTTGCATAAAACCACATCATTTCTCTTAAAGAAAAGAAACCCCCAAAATGCCTTTTTGTTTGTAGCGTAATCACTGAAAAATACATGTTTAATGAAATTCCATCCAGGACCAAAATAAAAAAAGGACTGATTTTCTATTATTTCTAAGATATTTTATCATTTTGATGAGTAGCAAATATTTAAGGCCAGCATGGAAACTATTTTGAGCTGTTTGAAACATTGTTAAATGGTGAGTGTCAAAGAGCAGAAGTCAGAAAACAATTGTTCGATGTAGCCCTTCCAAACATATAGCTCTCCATTAAACTGTGCAGCACCTGATTGGGAGAAATTAATATTTGCATTTACAGTGCATTCCCTTGACACAGGACTATAGACACCATCTGCTTTGCAAAAGCCTGCCTGCATCCCCTGATTATATTTTAGCTTCCTTCACAGCAGTGACTGCCAGGTAAGCCGCCAAGCACTGCAAAGGCAAAGAAACGGAGGAGGGGGGAAGGGGATGGTGGGGTCATTCCTAATAAGTCAGCGTGTGAATACTAATCAGCAGTGGAGAAGCAGAGGTCACCCCAGCCTGCCTGTTGGCAGGTAGCGATGTGCTCGGTGGCAGATGGTAGACATTATCAGCACACCACAAAGGCCTTGCGCAGAAACAGGCACAAGCACCCAACGAGATAGAGTTATTGAGATTCTGTGCAAGACGCACGCAGATGCGAGGGGCTTCGAGTGCCCACCATACAATCTGCCAGCAGATTTTTTTTTAAATAAAATAAAAACGTATGTGTGTAAAACCATGAAGCAACCCTCGCTCTTAAGGATGCTAGCCCGCACTTGCTGCCTTTTCATTGTTAGCGCAGCCTGTGGGGATGGAGTTTGGGAGCAGCCAAAATGTGGCAGCCCATGGGAGAGTGTGGCAAACCGGGAGGGGAAAGAAAAGGGACACATGAAAAAGGGGAACATTTGACATTTTAAGGTTTAAATAGAGATAGCCTTTATTCAGAGTGGAGGGCAACATTTACCATATGAGCAAGTCTTTGCATACAAAGTAAGCCTTCTGGCTGTAGTTGTCCGATTGAGGCCAAAGGGCTCAGTTCGGCAGTAGAAATGCTTACTATAATATGACAAAGTAGAGCCCCAGGTTTTAGAATTCTGTACCCAATACTCACACCAGCGGTCCCTATATGAAGGGCCTCTTTTATTTTCTTCTGGATAACACGGTAATTCGAGCAGACGGTCTTGTACTAAAAATGGTGAATGGCATTCTCCTTCCTCTTCTTCCTGACAAACCACTGAAACCGTACAATGATCTCAGCAACTGCTGAAGCCACACATTTTTTATATATAGTCTGTTTTCAGCATGTCCTGAATGTATTGCAAGGCTTCAGCAGTTTGTGGGCTCAAGGGAGAACAACACCTTTTTTTAGTAATAGGTAATCTGGTTTTGAGTACAAATTCAGACTCATATACAATTCTGGATTAAAGATAAAGTTGGGAATAGAAATCATTCTTAACCAGGGGACAGTGGTGAAATCCAATTTTTTTTTACTACCGGTTCTGTGGACATGGCTTGGTGGGTGTGGTGTGACTTGGTGGGCGTGGCAGGGGAAGGATACTGCAAAATCTCCATTCCCACCCCACTCGGCCCAACCAGAGAGGGTATTTTCCGGTTCTCCGAACTACTCAATATTTCCACTACCGGTTCTCCAGAACCTGCTGGATTTTACCCCTGAAGGGGGATTTCAGTCTCAGGAATTCCATGTAAAAAAAACCTCAAAAGAAGCTGGGTAGGGCCTATAAAGGATGCTAATCTCAGGCGAAATCTTATATTTACAACCACTGATAAAGCTCAACATGATTCTTTCGACAAACAAGGACAGACAGCACCTGGCTGCAGAGAGATTCTGCACGATTAAATAATACACCTTCCCTTGCCACCTCATTGAAGTACAGGGAACATGAGGTCAGCGTGAGAGAGAGAGAGAGAAGCTGTATGTCTTTTTGTCTTTGGGCTCTCACATGCATTCACACAAACTACGGTGCAGAAGTTATTGGAGAAGCAGAGCTAGACTAACAGAAGGAATATAAGCTTACCTGGGTTGGATCATACACCATTAGCCTGTTCTGATACTGCGCCGTGTTTGTCACTCCTCCTGTAACAAACATTTGTGGTGTTACACAAACATTAAACCCAGTTGGGAAGGGTTCATGGGAAATTATTTATTAGTAAGAAAGCATGCTAATGTAGAAAAGAAAATTGCTGGGTTCAGAAGTCTTTCCAGCCTATTTATTCTATTTATAAGTTAATAATATACTGATGCGATTTGATAGGATCAAATCATTGCCAGGTAAAACAAGATACATATTTTAAAACCTAAGAATATGGACACCCAGTGCATTTTGTGGGAAGGGGAGGGGTATCAGTATGTGTGTATGCTGTGGAAGAATCTCTTATATAAGCCAACTCACAAAAATGCTATATTTTGTTCCTAATGTCTAATGGTAAAAAAAACCTTTAAAATCTTTCTAAGGTTTAAGATTAATTATATGTACCATATTTACTTGTGGATAAGCCAAAAATTTAAGTGCCAATAACAATGGAAAAAATAGGTTTGTCTTCTCCATGAATATATAGGTATAATAGATTTCCCCCTTAGCTTTTTACAATATCCATATATCCTGTAAATACTCATAGATAACCTTAACTATTGACAAATCTGCCTTCAAATTTCCAACCAAAATACCAGGAAAAATGTCCCTCCCTTAGATAAGCCAATTGTGAAAATTAAAACATATGAAAATTTTATGGGGTGATCTCTGAAAACACACACACACACACAACTATATCAACTATTAACTGATCAGTCAATCCCTATCAACTGTTACTTTTCCATTACTGTTCAGTGATGCCACAAAATATTAATGAGTAAATTGCTAAAACACACTTCCAGAATATTGACAATCTAGGTTATTTTAAGAGAACCATAACTTTTTCTGTATTACCTCTCCCATCCATCACAAATAAGCATTAATAGACTTGAAAATTAATTCACTCTGGTGTTAGAAATATATCACATTTCAAATAAAAGAATACAGTATACCAGAGTAGAGTTAAACTCTATTTTAAAACTCCAAGCCAGGTGATGGAAAGAGAGGGGGGGGAGGGAAACATGAAAAAGAAATCAATCAAAACCAATGATGGGCTTTTAATAAGAAAACATAAAGGGGGAAAAAGAGAGATATTTCTTGGTAAACCTTAGGATGTGGGGAAGAGATTAAATTAGGTAGAACTGTTAGATAAATTGGGGCATTCCTATTTGTTGTTCTAGCATGAGCCATGCGTTCAAGCCAATTTTTAGATGGCACACTAGTTCCCTCATTAGTTCCATCCCATCTAGAGTAACAGATGGAATATCCATGGTACCAGAAGGTTTCCATAAGTCCACTTTGCTGGAATTGAGTATAATCAATTTCACCTCAACTAGTCTCTCATAGGCTTTAAGTGCTGATCAAGCTTTATACTGACTTTAACTAAAAGTCAATAGCTCTAATTAATCTAAAGCTGGACACCATCACCATAATAGTGAGCCACGATGGCGCAGTGGTTAGAATGCAGTACTGCAGGCTACTTCTGCTGACTGCTGCCTGCCTGCCTGCCTGCCTGCCTGCCTGCAATTTGGCAGTTCAAATCTCACCAGGCTCAAGGTTGACTCAGCCTTCCATCCTTCCGAAGTGGGTAAAATGAGAACCCAGATTGTTGGGGGTAATATGCTGACTCTGTAAAACCACTTAGAGAGGGCTGTAAAGCACTGTAAAGTGGTACATAAGTCTAAATGCTATTGCTATAATGACAATACCTGACTCCAAACTGAATGATGATCTCTCATATCAGAATAAGAGTTGAAAGTTCTTCTAGTCAAACCCTCTGCACAAGCAGGAGACCCTATACCATTCTGGACAAATGGCTGCCCAATCTCTTCTTAAAAACCTGCAGTGATGGAGCATCCACAACTTCTGATGATAACCTGTTCCACTGGTTAATTGTTCTTCCTGTCAGGAAATTAGGACTCTAAGATCCCTCTCATAGTTACTCCTATTGAGCCAGGTTGCAGTTATTCTATAACTATACATTTGGTTTTTCTTTCTTAAGTGTAAACTTTACACTTTACTTACAACAGTGTAAACTTTACTTTTCTTTCAACTGAATTTCATTTTGTTTGATAGAGCTCAGGTTTCAAGTGTGTCAAGATCCTTCTGGATCTGAAACCTATTTTCGGAGGTGTTGGTTATTCCCTTCTATTTCCCCATCTAAATCATGTATGCAGATATTGAACAGTACTGGGCCTTAGACAGAACCTTGAAGTACTCCACTGTTATTTCCCTCCATTTAGATGTAGTTCCGTTAAGAACTACAAGTTGAGTGCAGTTTGTCAATCAGTTATGAATTCATTTGGTGATGATGATGTCTATCCCACACTTTTCTAATTTACTAAGAAGAAGGTTGTGGTGAACTTTGTCAAATGCCTTACTGAAATCCAAGTGTACTATGTCCACAGCATTTTGCTGGTCTACGAATTTGTCAAAGAATGAAATAAGATTTGTTTGGCAGTTTCATGTAGATTTTAAATAAAATGGGGGAGGGACTAAGCTTTGAAAACCCCACACAGAAGTGCAGGTTTTTAACATCTCCTTCCAAATCTCACTGCAGGAGTGACCAAAGCAGTTTCCATTTCACTGTCAAACTTGAAACCTATAGTTGAAGCCTGACAATCATGTGAATAAATTTACCAAAAAATTGTAAAACTTCTAAGATGGCTAGATCAAAGAATGGATATTTAAAAAGCGCACACTGTACTGCCTACTTAAAAACATATGGCAAGAATCCCTCTACCAAAAATCCCTTTACCACCTCCTAAACTCACATAAAATCACGTTCTTTCTGGCTGCACAAATCATTCATAAGGGAAAGGATCTAATTTGTAAGTGGCTGAGCTCATCCCATAGATGATCCTCAGGAAAATTAAGCATTAAGGGCTCAAAAGAACCTCACAAGATCTCGGTCACCTCATATAAGACTTGGCCAATGTAACATCCAGTTCAGAATAAAAATGAATGATTTTTCTCCTCAAAATACCTACCAATTACTTACAAATGCCAACAAGGGGATCTTCTGATGTCCCCAAATTCTGTCAAACATGGTCTCAGACAAGTTTAATAAACCAATGCCGCCTCTAATATATGCATTTCACTCATTACCATTTCCAGTGTATAAGAAAGCAATTGTCATTCTACTCTCAGTCATGAGTACAATTTAAAAAAACTCATGTTAACATTTCTCTGTAAATACCTGTGGTCTTACTATTTTTCAATATTCTCAAAGCATATATGACTTCCTTGTTGCCAGTTATTCCCCTCCACCCCCAATTTGGACCCTAACATTTATAGCATTATTTCTATTCAGCTCTGATGAATTACTCTCATTCCTTTACAAATCTCTAAAATCCTCTTCTGCCATTCCCCCACTTCAATTTCATTTTAAATAATTTCATTATTATTGTTTCCATTCACTCTGATAGAGGCTCACTGCTTGCTCCTTTTCGTCCAGTTCCAAAACATGTGTGTGTTTTTTAAATTCCCTCAAAACTGCTTTGCATACTCTGCCTTTTTTAATCTTTGCAGCTTTTTAAAAAATTCTACACAACTCATGTTTCCTTTGTCCTATTTTTTGCAGCAATCATGATCTTATAGATATCATCACTTCATCATTGCACTAAGCATCCTTTCTCATGCTTCTCATTAGCGTAACTGCAGAGACATCTGTGGCATTCTGTAACATAGGTCTTTCCACTCTGTTCAAAGCAGCTTCCAAAACATTCTTTTCTTGCATCCATTCTTCATACATTCCATTGAGAGTTTAATAGGCTCTCTAATACTTTCTCAGACTTTATGAGTTGTACTTTCACTGTAATTTCTTTTTCTTTTTCATCACCCCTTATCCTCCACGGAACCTGCCTTACTTCGTAAATAATAAACCAATTATGCTTCTAAGATTTATATCCATTGTTTTGTTTAAGCTAAAGTTGGCTTATGACTGCAATTGAACCCAAAATTTCTGTTGTTAAGTGAGACATTTGTTAAGTGAGTTTTGCGACCTTTCTTGCCACAGTTGTTAAGTGCACTGCCACAGTTGATAAGTTAGTAAAATGGTTGTTAAATGAATCTTGATTACCCACTGACTTTGCTTGTCAAAAGGTTACAAAAGGTGGATCACATGACCTTGGGACACAGCAATGGTCATAAATATGTCAAGCATCTGAATTTTGATCACATGATCATGGGGATGTTACAAAGGTCATAAGTGTGAAAAATGGTCATAAGTCACTTTCCAGTGCTGTTGTAACTTTGAATGGTCACTAAATGAACTGTTGTAAATCGAAGATTACTTGTATGCATTAAAAATGAATCTTCTAAGCAAATATTCCCGAGTAACCATTCTGATTCACCTTCACCTTGGGTGTCTGAATGGTCCCTTTCTTGCTTTTTGTACTCTCATCTCATAATTATCCATCAATTTGTCTCACCCAATGGAATAGCTTTTTATCAAAGATCACATTCATTCGGAATGATGTGCTATTTTTCCTTTAAAAATTTCTTATTTTTCATTGTCATCATTCACTGAAGCATTACACGAGGCTAGAGCGTTATCTAGCAATCTAGAAAAGCCAGTTTCTGCCTGGCTTAGATTTATCCCTTTCATCCACAATTAAATCTACAGATCCACTGTTATACTTGTATTTCATCAATCCTGCTGCATTTCTCTCTTAGTGTCACAAATATAAAACATGTCTTTTGTTTTGATTTCATCCTATAATCTGGACTGTTTATTATTTATTCCCATATTCAAAGTTGCAAAGTTCAACATTTGCCATGAGATCACGAAATGGGTGCACAGAAACTCATCTCGAGGCTTTCCCACAGCATTTTTAGTTTAAAAAAGAAGGAATAAATAGATTTAGTAGCTTAAATCATACTAGCATCATATGTAATATTCCTTTACTATAATAAAGGCAGTATCAATTAATTCTGGCCCATTTTGGCCACTGTGTCACAAATATAATCAAAAGAACAGGTGTAAGGATAAGATGTAATCTTTAATTTAGAGACAATCCTGCAAGCCAATACATGCAGTAAACTGGCATTAAGGATATATTGAGACTATAGATTCCTAAATTCTTAGTCAACATAGCCATTAGCCACACAGGTTGAGAATTCTAGGAATTTGTGTCTCAATATAGCAGGGCATAAAAACTCAATATAAAGATGGTTAAAAGATCAGCAAGCACAATAAAGTTATAGATAGAAGTGAAATTACTGCTATTGGTTGAAATAGATATATTGGTGTATCTATATATCTATGTGTGTGGAGTTGGGGGGGGGGATAGGCATAGGGCCAGAAAGGCTGGAAGACAAGTAATTGCAGAGACATGAGCAAAGGGTACATAGCATTTTAAACTAAGATTAAAAATTGGGCTCTACATTTTCTTAAAACAAGCTTTTTCAGGAATGAAAATTATGCAAATCCCAGTTGTGCTTTTGTGAAAAGCATCGTTGGACTGGGTGCAGTTAAGATATTTGCTTCGGAGTGTATGGTATACATTTTTATAATTGGAACACTCTTGTTGTGCAGGTTTAGGGTGTGTTTTTTTTCACATACCACATGCATGCCTAAAACCGATACTTATTTAACATCCTTTAAGTAAAAAAAAATCTAGCAAAACGAGATGCTATGGATTTGCATACAGATTTGACTACACAAAATAGGAGTGAAATGAATAGCACACTCTATATGTTTTAATCCCCCACCCATTAGATCAAATATCCTTGCCTGCAGCAGAATCCCTGGCTTTGAAAGTCATCAAGCTGATTTGTCTGCTCGCAAGCTAGGCTGCCACATGCTGCTACATTGCCCCCTGCAATCACTGCATTTGCAGAGAGGCATCCCATGCCTTCCCTGCCAACACGTATATTTAATAGATTGGTAGTCTTGCTTTCTGCTCCTTCTGTCTCCCTCCACCCTCTCTCCCTGGGAGGATAATATGCATCTTAACCGTTTTCTACAGATTTGTCTGACATTCGTGTTACAATTTCCTATCTGCATCCATTTTCAACACTTAGGTTTATCCTAAGTGCGGCAGCAAATATTTTTTTAAATGTTCCAGGTTTTTCCCCTCTCAAAAAATGGGAAATTCAATTTCTCCCATTCATCTTTAGCAAGCTTATAAACGACCTTTTGGATGGTCAGACTTGCAGAATACTATAGGCCACAGCAAATGAAAATACAAGGGAGGGAG
>JANHFT010003269.1:51327-72501 GCA_032467955.1 Pseudoxenodon macrops | reverse complement strand
CCCCCCCCCCCCCCCCCCCCCCCCCCCCCCCCCCCCCCCCCCCCCCCCCCCCGAGAGAGAGAGAGAGAGAGAGACAGAGAGTTGTATTGGAGCTGATGATTTTAGAACTATGTTTTTACTTAATCTATTATGAATTAAAGCTAACAGTCTGATAATCTTAATTATGAGGAAAGAGGAACAGAATATTCCAGGCATTGCTAACTCACCCCATGCTCCTAAACCCTCTCAGCTAGCTTTGCATAATTCTACCACATTGTGTTTTTTTTTGAGATTCTAGTAACTATTAAAATAAAAGTGCCAAAGGCAACCTCATTTTATCACTGAGCAAAGTAGGTGTTTTAAGTGGAAAACTGCAAGACACCTTTATGTTCTTGAGCTGCATCACATACATCTAGCCAATCGTATATCCCCACAGTGCATCAGCATTCAGGACACTGCAGCAAAACAAGAGGCTTAGCAGAGGAGATTAATTTGTATCTGAAGAAAGGCAAAGCAGAGAAAGAAGGCCGAAGCTAATTCAAAGAGCTTCATATTTCATAAATTTACTTCCAGTTTGTACCTACCCGGCAAGCTGAATTTATTTCCGTGTCCTTTTACATGCACCTACCCTCAATTGTAGCTACAGCAATATTAGTGTGCTCCCGGGCTTATTAACTATTGGCAGATGTGTAAATGTAGCAATGCTAAGTGGGCATGATCCAGTCTAATTTAAATACGCTTGAGTCCCATTAGTTTCCATGGGAAGCCATTAAGTGTGCAATTCACACTTTCCCACTGAAATCAATGGGACTTAAAGATGTTTAAAGGAAATTATTGTGTAGCATGTAAAAAAGAAAACATTCCCATCATCAAAGATGCTTAACAGATCACTGACTTACAGCAGAAACAGCAGTAGCAATAAGCAGCTGTATCTGGCTGAAGAGCAGAAGATCATCCTTCAGCAGTATTACTGACCTGCTCTGTTTGTAAAGCAGTCCTTATTATTATTGTATTTCATGTACCAATCTTTTGAAATTCTTGCAGTGATCAGCAGCTGTAGTGTTATGTGAAAGACTACATAATACAACGAAGCTATAATACCATGAAACATTTTGTTTCAAGTCTGACTTGTGTTCTATATTTAAAAACATTCCGTGATGTGACTGTTCATGTTCTTCACCTCTCCAAGCTAAAAGTGAAGGGAAAAGCAACCAATGCTGTTTGGAGAACCAGCAACTTTATACTTTACTTGTATATCCCCTGGGTCCTTCTTATTCTTTCCAAGGCAACAGAATTCTGAAAAGAAATCATGTACAGTCTCAGAATTCTTGCTGGTCTGACAGCCTGTCCATCTCCACCCTTAGGAAGCTACTTTTCAAATGAACAAATGTAGAACAGAACAGAACAGAACAGAACAAGAGACAACATTTGTGTGGTTGGAGAAATCAACAAAAGACACGAGTTCAAAAATGTAGATCAGTCCATTTAAAAACCACCAATTACGCTTATTTCTCAGGCTTACTTCCAAAGATTATTGTGAGGTTTTTAAAAAATGGAACGGACTCAACTTTTGCAGAAAGGAAAGGAGACAGAACACTACAACTAAGGATGATTTTTTCCTTCTCTAATCAGTTTCAAAAAGAACATCATCAAAGAGCTGACAGAAAATAATAGGGCACTTTATGAACTGCCCAGTCAAGGACTAAAACTCAGCATCATAGGAGATTATGCAGCTATAATTACACTGCTTTAATTTTCTAATCAGAAAGTTGCAATAGCCCAATTGGGGATCTGTTTTCCTTAAAATTTCGGCATACAACACTATAGTAAAATGCTCCTCTTGGTAGAAAAATATGTTCCTATGCTCTAAAGTTCTTATAACAGACTGCATTACAGTCCACAGTTTTAAAATGCTTTGAATAAGACTCTAGAAAGTTAAAAGCTTCGTATCCCATCCCTGGGCTTATCCTTAAAGTTTGGCTGGAGTATCTGAAATTCATGTATTCATTCAGATGGCACTATTTTACAGCAGGAACTTGGATCATGCCCATCTTTGTCAGATCTTATCAGATGGGCAGAAGTAATCTGAGACAAGTGATCTCACAAATAAGCAGCACGTTGTGTTGTACCTGGAAGGTCAGGAGTAACCAGTACACTTTGCAAAGCAGTGAGGTTCCATGAGAACACTAAGGTATGACCATAACTGCTCCCGTTGCTGCATTCTAGACTAGTGAAAAGTTGTCTGAAGGGCAGCTCCATGTTGAGCCTGTTCAGGTAATACAGATGAGAGGCGACTAAGGCATGAGTGACACTGCATAGGGCAACAATGAATGCAACTGGCATAAAAGATGGATTTGTACAAAAGTTATCTGAGCCCCAGCTGCCACCTGTTCTTCAAGAAGTCTGGGGAACTTCCAAATTATGCCCCAAAGGTGCTTTTTCAAGAGGCAATTGGACTTTCTGTTGTTTTTTTTGAAGATGTTTTGCTTCTCATCCAAGAAGCTTTTTCAGCTCTTCAAAGAAAATGTCTTCAAAGAAAAACCAGTAAGTCCAGTTGCCTCTTAAAAAGGCACCTTTGGGACAACCATGACCTGGATGACTGAAAATCTCCATAGACATTCCAAATTATTGCATTAGGTCTGCCTGGAGCAGGGCAGTCTTACTTAGAACGAAAGATGGGAACTCCCTGATTCCAGATGGCTCCCCCCAACCCACAGCTACTTGGTTGGTTTTGGTAGGATTGATCTTGAGCCAGAATGCAGGGAAAATAAACTTTCATTGTGAGATGAGGGGCCAAATCTTGAAAAGGAGTCAATCTGATCAAGAGCTAAATTAAGCCACTGTTTTTTTGAAGCACATACACTTTAAAAACTCCACCTCAAATTCGAAAAAATATTCCTTTTGAAATCAGGCCCTTTGGTTTTAATGATTTTTTATTTACATGTATGTAGATTCAGAACCCCAGACCAAAGTGTAAAACCACACTTTCTCTTTTTAGAAAGCCAAAGAGAGCATATTTTTAGTTATAATCTGATATTCAGCCTTGAAGGATAGAAGAATATTCTATGCCCCCAATATAGGGGGCATTTCTGAATCCTGGCAATGAATCTACATTGACTATTCAAATATGGTAGTTACCTAAATAAAGTAAAACAGTGAATTTCAGCAATGCTTAGTTGATCTGTAAAACAGAGAATAAAAGTGAAGGGGAATGGATTTTCTTTTAACTATCACATAGTTTTAAGGGTGTATGTGCTTAAAAATAAATATATGAAGAATCTGGAAAGAATATCCTATTATGTCATCTTAAGTAAGAAAACACTGCTGAAATAGTTTTAAAAAATCATTATAAAAATTATGAAACAATTTTGTCTGTGAAAAAGGTTAAAGAGGATTGCATATACTGTATGCTTGCTCCCAAATTCGAGACAAAGCATTGTTCTACCAGTTTTAAGAAGTTACAAGAAACCTTGAGAGGTTAGCTGTAACTAAATCCTAATGAAATCAAAGACTTTTAAAAATACCTTGAACATCTTATGTTGAAATTGAGCTACTCTATTTATTTCCTTCAATTCTGTAGAAAAAGAACAGAAAGACCTCTAGAAGACATATTCAAATGTAGTCATTGTGCTAAATATTGTTAACTACTATCTGTATGTTTAAGATTATAGGATTACTATTTAAAATCAGCAGAAGAACAAAACTGATTATGTCAGAATCACTTAGAATCAGTCAAAATACAGATTAGGAATATATGCAGGCCAAACTTCTGTGCAACCAGCCAAAAGACATTGAACGATTTTTTCCCCATTTTTATGATTTTTCTACATCTAAAATAAACGTGGTAGCAAAGAATGTAGGCCTACCACAGAGTTACAAAATAAAGACACATTCTGAAAATAAGGATTTCACACTATGACATATTTGGATCTATTCTAAATTCAAAACAGCTGTTAACATACAAATCAAATTCAACTCTTGTCTTTTTAAGTTCCCATTTCCAAACTCATTATTCCCTGGAGTACTGTCCTTCAAATGAGCTGTCTAAACCAAAAGACAAAATCTTTTATGCCAACACCATAATACATTTTCAATAAAGTAAGGAATAAGTGATCTAGGGTCCTTCAAGTTTTTTGGACTATAACTCCCACAATTCTGAACACTCCCACAGGACGTCTTCATGTTTTGCCCTCCTGTCTTCCTACAAACTACTGTGCTTCACTCTTTCAACATTACTTGCTTGCTGTGCTGTGACCTCCTTTTATTTCACTCTTTTTCTAATCGGTGATAATATATTTTCTATTCAACAAAGAAAATATATTTCCAACAGAGAAATGAGGAAGCAGGAGAAAAATAAATGCCTTGCGCCCAAATCAGGCTTTCCTCATCTAGGATGGTCTCTAGGATGGCTGTTAGATTGTGACATATAATGTAATCACATTACATAAGCCACAAAGCATGAAACTATAAGAACTATTTTTGCTACCTCAACCTCTGTGTATATAGTATAAAGCCTTACTTTTCAAATGACTGTGCGTCTGCACCACATAATACCCAAGATTAAGAAAGACAAAAAGTCTGGATAGTGGATGCTATAATATCTGGAGACAGCAAAAGAAAAGACAATGAAAGGGATAAAATAAAAAAATACAAAGACTGTGAATAGAAGTGTGGCAAAAGAAAGCAAAGATACTACCAATAGGTACCTTGGGTGCAATCCCAAACCAACTGAGATACCATTTGAATACTATGGAATTGACAAAATTACTGTCAGTAAATTGCAAAAGGCAGCTCTACTTGGAACAGCTTACATCCTGCAACAACATTAACAACAACATCTGCCAATCCCAGGTCCTTGAGAAGGATTCAATAGGTAGATAAAAATGCCAAATTCAGTCTAAACATCTGGCTGACTATGTGACCAAACAATAATATTAATAATATTTTAGGCTTGCAGAAATTTATTAGCCAGAATTCCCAAATACCTAGCGTACACAGTTGATACACATCAGTCCTTGGCAGTCCTAAGGTTTTTGCATCAGACAATCCTTGTTGTAATCCACCTACATGCTATGAAATTGCAATTTCTCTAAAGATTGTCTTTATCTTACTTCCTGAGCCAGACTTTAAAAATTAACATAGATTAAAGGGAAAAAAATAGGTTGTGATTTTCTACATTGGGTTCTCTGTGATGTTAAACACAGCAAGTCCCAAAATATTTTCATAAAAAGATGTGGCCTTTATTGGGTCACAGCCTGCAAGGTGATACTTATGCCACTGATGTCTCATTTTGAAAAGAAGGCATTTGTGTTTTCATCAGAAACAAAACCTTTAGTGTCTAAGAATTCAAGAATGCTAATGCTGGCATCGTAGCATTTTCTTATATTCAAATTCTATCCACAGTTTCTTTTTAACATTTACCAAGTTTTTAAGCATTAGCACTTGTTTATTGGCTATCACAGAGAGGGGACATTCCCTGGCAAAGTACGAACTATGAAACTATCTACACCAGGATCATGTGACCAGAACTCCATGTTAGCCACCATCGTATCTGTCTTTAGCCTGGCCTTACCAATATTCAAGATAAATATTTTTCTTCTAAATTGTTCAGCCAGTATACTGAATATGAGTCATCATTTCAGTGACAAGAGTGTAGGAATTATTTATGCCTAGGCAATATTGCTATCCACTCCAAGCGCCCTGCCCTTGGGAAAAGGAAAACGCAGAGACACCATTAAATTTGTGGTCGATGCTTATTGGAAGCACAACTAGTGGATGATGCCTTGGGGGGGAATACTAAATCAGAGTTCTCCCTGTTCATGCATGTGCATACACAACATGGCTGCAGCTGGCTTTTACCAACACCTCACCGATTTAACACACGAGAGTAGGATTCTTCACCAGCTTCTCTACTGCTTTTCCACCAATGCCCCCACCCAAATTTGAGGCCGGGAGCCCCCTCCCTCTCCAATGCCTCTTACCCTGTTGTTGTCCTTTAAGACATAGGATGGGGATTTGTCAAAGTCAATGAGCACTTTATTAAAGAGAGAGTGCTCAGTAATGAACAATTCAGCAATTTAATGAGATTCTGTAGCTCTGGCTCCAGCCTGTATATCAAGTTTCACTTCTCTAAAGCACCCTGACACTAATCCTCTGGCATACCCAATCTTCACCCTGGGCTGAATATTAGATTCTTCCATGGTATATTGCTTTACCAGTATAACCTTAACAAAAATGATGAACTTAACTACACTCGAGGCAACAGAGCAGCCCTGATTTGATTTTCATGTATTGGGTTGACTGTGAAGGAATTGGTTATTTACTAAGATAAAACAAAAACAGTTACTTACTTCCCACTCAAAGCTTAAATTGGCAAATATTTATGTGTGTCTTAATTCATTCTAGAGGTCCAGGAATGAAATTCTGGTTTCATTCATTTTGCCCACAGCAGTAAAATAGCTTAAAGATTCTAGGTAACGGCATTAGTAACCATTAGAGAGGCAATTAGAATAACACCTAGAATGGCCAATGCAGCCTTTGCTGTCACTCAGAAAGCAGCACTTTTGTCATAACCGAACACACTATTCGCAATACCAAATGTGATGCAGCAGAGAAGCACAAAAGCAAAAATAGCTGGGTGAACCATGCAGCATGTGGGGGAGAAACAGACCATAATGTTCTGCAAAAGTTCTGGTTCTCATACAGTAATGCTTCACGACTTTGGGAAACGGTCCTGCTACTGCATTTCAGTATAAGGCATATTTTCTGACAACTCTACACTTGCAATTCTCTCATTGGAACATGGTAAACTCATCCCCCCTCCCCGAAGATGTAAATTTTGCACACCAGCTCAAAGTAGGGGACGGAGGAGAAATTTTGAACTGTTGAATGGCTCCAAAACAATATTACAGAACTAAAACTCTGCTGCAAGCAGATCTTCGGTCAGAATCCACCATTCGTGAGAAGTTCCTAGTTCTGTTTAAGATGCTTCCAGGGCAGAGTGTAAAGAGATGAGAGGATCCTCATATATTAGTTAATAGCATTGTATAGTACTTCAGATTCAAACATAAAAAGGTGCTTCAGAGTGCATGGGGCACTCATCCATAGCTCCTGTTTATAACTTCTGAAAGAAGCTGCCTGCCAGGATTATGCAGCTGGCCTCCACAGCTTCAGCACAATCCCAGAAAAACAATGTGTTTAGTTTGAGTATCTACAGAACAGAATAACAGAGTTGGAAGGGACCATGGAAGTCTTCTAGCCCAACCCTCTGCTCAAGCAGGAAACCCTGTAACGTTTCAAACAGAAGATTGTCCCATCTCTTCTTAAAAACCTCCTGTGTTGGTGCACCCATAATTTCTGGAGGCAAGCCGTTCCACTGATTACTAATTGTTCTAACTGTTAGAATTTCCCCCCCTTATTTCTAGGTTGGTTCTTGCCTTGATTAATTTCCATCCATTGCTTCATGTCCTGCCTTCAGGTGCTACATCTAAGAGAGCTACTACATGCATAGTCCCATTCGCTCCAAAGCATCTTTTTTACTTTGAATTTTGAGTTCTGAAAAGCCCAACTATTTAAATACAACAAAGATTTCTTACTAAGAAACACAATTTAGTCAGACAAAGCTTATTTATATTTTAGCCCAGTTCAGACATTTGAACACATCAGACAATCTCCAGTGATAGGAAGTGTGATAGCTATGGGATTTAAGGGATCATGTTGACATGCCAATTTATCAGCCATTTTCTCCAAGATCAACTTCATCAAATTACTTATTAAGGATGTATATCTTGTCCTTCAAGGAAACTGCTACTGATAGTTATTATACACAGAGTAATATTACTAAATATTAGAGAAATGAACTGAACATCTATTTTTGGGTTTGGCAAAGCATATTTCAGCTTATCCCTGCGTATTTTTCTAACTGTAAAGTAGACTTCATTGAATACGAAGAGCTTCTTATGCTAAGAATGTAAAGATACAAGCTATGCAGCAAAAGCTGAGAATATAATCCCCGAACCAATTAGCTGTATTTGTTAACCCCTGCTCTATTTTAGAACCCCTTCTTGGCATTTCAGTATGTTGGGATTTTATCAAGCCCTCCCTCCCCTTCTGGAACAGTGAAGTTTTACTTGTATTCTTGTCAAAGGGGTAAAGCAAACTTCAGAATGCCCCTTAGTGCTTCCTCGGGGCAATAATTAATTAATATTCCACTAATAATTAATTTCTAATGCTTTTCTTTTATTGTTTTTTGTCATTTTCTGTAGTCTTTTACCAGTTTTATTCTGGAAATAGACAGTATATTCTACTTTGTTTTACTTTCTTTGATATAGTCATAAGATTAATCAATCAATCAATTAGTTCCCTAGTTATGGATATACAATACTGGTCTTTGAACAGTTTAATCATTCTTTGTACATTACCTGCCAGATTTGTTCTTCGCTGAGTGACGTGAGTTGATCACTTTTCAAAACCTCCTGGATGAGACAATATGGCAGCGCCAGGACTTCATCAGGGTGGTTATTTAGTAGTTCTGAGAGATGTTTCACTAAAAAATCAACCACGGCTTTCTCCAGCAGATTTAGGTTGAAAAGATCAGCAAGTTTATAGAGATCCAAGTAATTAAAGCTATTTAACTCCTGGGCAAATAAAACAAAACACACAAATTGTTTAGAAGGAATGAGAATGTAATAAAAACTTAAAGAATTATAGTAGAAGATAACTTCAGACTGAAATATCATTCTACTTAAAAAGTTGTCCTTCCGCAAATAAACATATTTTAGCATACTAAACCTAGAATAAATTGCTACCGCAATTTTATATCATCACTATCTATATGTCATAACACAACTACGGATAGAGATGTGAAAGAATTTGTTTCTTTGGATTAAATGTCGGCAATATTTCAGATAATCCTGTAACAACAGATGGAAATGCATTTCCAAAATATTCAAATCAACATTGCTAAATGCTCTGATTTCTTCTACAAAATAAACCTGTCATCCCCCCCCCCATCTTCCCTGAGTTTTTACGCCGCCCGGGTTCGGGTCGGCACTGTGGCTCAGGACCCCAGTCAGCGCCCCGGAGTTCGGCGCAATGATGTCAGTGTTCCAAATATCATCCAGAATTAAATCAGACTCCAAGGTAAAGCATTCCTCAAAATTCCAATTTATTAAGAGAGACATGTTGGCACATGCCTGGAAACCCGAATCTGAGGATTCCGAGGTTTCCACCACCCACTTTAAGATCTTGCCCTCACACCCACAAGTCCATCACATGGCCCAATCCCTCTCTGCCATGCTGGCAGGCTCGCCCATCTAGTTCCGGTCAGGTGCAAAGACAAACCTTGGCATTCTAGAAAGAATGTTATTATGGCTACATATCTCCGACTCCATACTATTCCCCCCTCCAATTTTCCCACAATAGAAAATGCATAGTAGAATAATAGAAAGTGTGACAGGCCAAAGATCCAACAGACATAATTGTAAGCCTGACAAAACCTCTTTTGTGTCCTTTATGAGAACATTTGCTGTTCTTTGCTACTCAGCACCAAAACACAAAGAGAATATAAAGAACACCCACTAACCTGAGTTAGTTAGTTCGTTTTGGCGCTAATAACAATACAATCAATTCCAAAGAGGATCTTTAGGTTTATATCTTACATAACACATCACACACTTCCAAACTTCAGAGTTTTTATACGCAGAGGGTGAGATGGCACATACCATTGTTGATGACATTGATGACATTATTGTAGTTATTTTTCAAAATACAAACAACTAGAATAGCTTTCACAATTCCAGTCAATGTGAACAGCTACGTTATTAATAGGAGTTACCATGTTTGTCCTTTTTTTCTAAAAGCACTCTCAATCATTATCATATATCATTTTTTGCCGCATGTGGTCTAGTTATATACCAAAAGACATAATTAAATTAGAAACAAGTGCAATAATATAAATAAAATATAGAATTTTCTTCAAATATCGATAGAAGGGAGTCATTAAAACTCACCCTTTGGGGAAAAATGAAAACTTTCAAAATAAATATTATTCCCAGATTAATTTATATTCTGAGAGGAATTCCAGTTCATATATCTGAAAAATATTTTCAGAAAATAAATTCTTTAGTTACAAAATTTCTAATGTATTCTTCAATCCCAAAAATATCTTTACAAAAATGCAATTACCAATTAATGAGGGAAGATTCAGTTTTCCAAGTCTGGAGCTAGTATTTCCGGAAACAATTATGTCAGTTAGAAAGTTCTGGAATGTAATGTCTAAAAATAAAGATTTTACTTCCATTTCCATGCAAAATTGACCTTATAAGAAAGCTCAATTTTAAAAATTGGGAAAAAGGTGGTAACATGGAAGAATTTTATGGAAATAGAGACATTGACTTCATATCGACTGATAGACAACGCAGTTGAATTTTAACATATTCTATGTTAAGCGATAACTACCGTATCATTTATAGCATGTAACCCAATGGCAATATTTACAGCTACAACACTGTTAATGAATTATTTGGACCAGCAGCATCTCCAGTTTCTGAGGCAACCAAGATACTAGAATTTGTTAAATCCTTTAACACTAAAAAATCTATTTTTAGCTTTTCATAGATATTTGTTATCAATAAATCAATTTGATAGGAAGATGCTAAGAAATGTGTAGAATTAGAGATTCCTATATACCAGGACTCTCCAAACTGGGCAACTTTAAGATTTGTGGATTTCAACTCTCAGAATCCCTCAGCCAGAACTTACTTCTATAATGGATCTTAAGCAACAATTTATGCCACAAAATATAATAGTTAAAATTTGTTAGACTCTGTTACAGTATATAAAAGAGAACTGTCTTAAGAGCATTTTGTGGAAGATAAAGGGCAGTACATCTCTAAAACATGCTTTTACAATGCTGTATACTTATTCGATTTTAGGGAAAAGTAGTGGAATATATATATGTACTGTATTTTTTGGACTATAAGATGCACTGGAGTATAAGACGCACCAAGATTTTGAAGAGGTAAACAAGAAAAAAAAGGGGGTTTTGTCCTCCCCGGCCCCCAGGAGCACTCTGCAGGCCTCCCAAACCATCTGCACATCCCATTTTTGTAAAAAACAGGCCGTTTTTCACACAAAGGGAGCTTGCAGAGGGTTTGGGAGGCCTGCAGGATGCACCTGGGGGCTGGAGAGGGCAAAATGTGATGCATGGGGGGGTTTGGGAGGCCATAAACGGGATGTGCAGGGTGTTTGGGAGGGAAAAAATGCCCCCGTTTTTGCAAAAAACAGGATGCGTGGGACGGGGTTTCAAAAGGCCAAAAATGGCTGAATTCAGTGTGTAAGACGCACACCAACACTTCCATCCTCTTTTAGGGGGGAAAAGTGCATCTTATACTCCGAAAGGTATAGTATGTATCTGTGTATATGTATGTATATTATATATCTGTGTGACAAAAGCTAAAATTTTCAGAGAATAATATTCTCTTGAATTACATACCTACATACATGGAATTTGACAATTGGGCAACATAAATGTATTCTTTGCCCTTACTGCAGCTAAAAGTCTTTTTTATTGCAACATACTCGAAAGATAAATGAATGGGCCCATGTACTCAATGCTTTGAAGACCTGATTATACTTGCTACTTATGAGTGGATACATATGGATTTGTATGGATAAGTACAGATAGTCTTCAAATTACAACCATTCATTTAGCAACCGTTCAAAATTATTGGAAAAAGTGACTTATGATCAGTCCTCACACTTACAACCATCATAACATCTCCATGGTCCTATCATCAAATAGGTGCTTTAGCAATCAGCATGAATTTATGATTGTTGCAGCATCCCGAAGTTATGTGATTGCCATTTGCAACTTTCCCAGCTGGCTTTCAACAAGCACAGTTGCATTTATTTAACGACTGAGTGATTCACTTAAGAACTGCAGTAATCCACTTAACAACCATGACAAAAAAAGGTTGTAAAACTGAGGGCTACTCCTTTAACAATACTTTGTTTAGTAACAGGTAATTCTGGTCCCAACTGTGGTTGCAAATCAAGGGCTATATATAAAAAAACCTACTGTGTGTGTGTGTGTGTGTGTGTGTGTCTGCATTAGACAAGCTTTCAAATTGTCAATGTATATGTAGAATTATAATTGTTACTGTAATAATGATATATTATACTTTAATTTTTTTTCTTTTTAAGCACTTTATAAGCATTTTTTTTCTTTGAGAACATATAGTTTTGTATTATAATGATCAATGTGTTTGGGTTTTTTTCTTTTTTGTTATTATTTTAAAAGCAATAGAAAATAAACAAAAAAAGTTTTTCCTTACAAGGTGATGACAATGATAGATGGTGATGATGATTTCATCTTAGAATGTATCCTTGTCCATTGAAGACTAAAAATGGTACTTCTGAATTCTAAATCCTGGAAACTATCCATCTGTTACAACAGAATTATTGTCACTGTAATACCAATCACTTGTTCAGCTTAAAATTATACACTGTGCTACCCTGCTATCCAGCTGATGAAGCTGCATGCCAAAAGTGGCATGCAGAGCTGGTGAGATGCATAAAGCTGATCAGATAACCTACTTTCCAATCAGCAATAAGACTTTTGGGAACATAATGATAACAGTATAGAAAGTTTTTAAAAAGATTAACTTTCTTTAGCATTCTCATACCAATATTAAATCAGTTGCTTGAAAATGACCTTGCTATCTGCCTTTTCGCATCACATTTTAATATATATGAGAGATATGTATTTGTTTTTTTTAAGGAGCCCCAAAAGTAATTTATTTCAGCAATAATGCACTGAAATGAAGCACATTTTCAGCAACAAAAATTATCAAGAGATTAGAAACTAACCCTAATAAAGAGACATTGAGGGAACTGGGTATGTTTGGCCTTGAAAAAAGATGAGTCAAGGGAGACACAATAGCCCTCTTTCACTATCATATTACACCGAAGACAGTTGAGGCATTCATGTCAGAGAATAGAATATAGAAAATGGGTTTAAGTTTTTTTGTTTTTTTTGAATGATTGATATATAGCCACCCAACTAATGAACAGCAACTCTGGGTGCTTAAAAGCAAAAAAAGCAAAATGACAAATAACAAAACAACAACAACACAACAAAAATACAGCATGAGTGAGGGCAAGCCACAAACATACAGGCAGTCCTCGCTTAATGCCTATTCAAAGTTACAAAAGCCTCCCAAGGGGGCTTTTTGGCCTGAAAAGCTCTTATGACCATCATAAAATGTTACAATCCTCCCTTGCAGTCACATGAACACAATCTGAGTGCTTTTGCATTTTCAACCAGTTGCCAAGTGCCCCATGATCATGTGATTGTCATTTGCAATTTTCTCTGTAGGCTTCCCCAGAAAGTTAATAGGGAAGCCAGCAGGGAAGATTGCAAGCTGCTGCTGCCTGCTGAGAGGACTCCTTTTTGTCTCTCAGGGTTAACTGAAAGAGCTCCCCTGCTGATCCGTGCCTGCCTGGATCTCCACAGCCGAAATCCAAGCAGACACATAGCTTAAAATCCTTCTCTCCTCACCTCTGCAGAGCTCCCTGCAAATGCAGGGGGGAAAAGAACCCCAAGTTCCATGCATGCCTACAACTCAGCTGCTGATCTTCACTGCCAAAATCCAAGCAGACACAGAGCTCAAAATTCCTGTTTTCCCGCCTTAAGGTATCTAGTTTTATAATATACTTATACTATCACCAATCATGATCCTGCACAGGTCATTTACTAAGTGCAATCAATACTACCCAATACTGTATCTCAAACTGAATTCCAACTGAAAAGTGTCTGCATAATCTTTTTCCTTTATAGCCAGTGGAGATGCAAACTGTCTACCTACTTAGGATTAAAATTGCCCAGGACTGATGGATGGGGGAGTGGCTTTTTTGAGAACAGGACAACCACTACTTTTTAAGCACTGGAAGAACCAGTCCATCCCTCAAGGAAATAATCAACACGACCTGGATGTACCTGAAGGCAACTACAAAACCTTAATCAACCAGGAGAGATAATGAGTCTAGTACACAGGTGACTATATTTCAATCACAAGGATCCTATTCACTTCTTCAGGACCACCAAATTCTAACCCTTCCAGGTAACCACGTTAAGCCGTGCTTCAGTTAACTCCAAGTATTAATACAACTGTTATCATATCATTATTCTGTTTCCAAAAGGCTTATTGCTGGTTGAAAAGTAGGTCATCCAATCAGCTGTATGCAGAGGTGGGTTCCTACTGGTTCTAACCGGTTCTTTAGAACCGTTACTCGGTGATGATGTCACAGAGCCGGTTCCGTCAATGTGTCCGTAGGTGCCGCCATCTTGGATGTTGCTTCTGTTCATGCGCAGAAGCTGTTTTTTTATTGCTGCGCGTGCGCAAGGCGCAAACCTGAGTGAACCAGCAGCAAAAAAATTCACAACCCACCCCTGGCTGTATGCACCATGCCAACTTAGCATACCATATTTTAGCATGCAGCTTCATCAGCTAAATAGCATATTCTGCCACATTTCCCCCCACTATGTTACTGCCTGGCTCCTCCCTCCAATACATTCGCTCACCCAATCTCTATCCTTCCTTTTGAACAAAGGACCTCCTTAACACCACAAACATGTAGCTGAGTCACCAGGTTTTGGGGATACAACATCATCCTCTACCCTTCGCCTCTTCAAGATAACTAGAGTATTAAATTATATTCAGTACTGGGGGAATCACTATCATTCTCTATGTCTCTCACTAAAGGAAACTAATAAAGCCCAGACACAACCATTTCTCAACATTGTCTACCAATGTCCACTTTTGATGTGGATCACAGGTCCTATTCTTATCTTCAATCAGTGTTTTGAAGTAGAAAATGGAAAACCATGATGCCCCTGTAAAACAGAACAGTCCACAAACCTTCCAATGCCTCTGAGTTTTGTTGTGGCTTATTAAGAGATAAGATAGTTACTGCCAATTGTGGTGGGCCTCATGGCAACACAAAACACAAATAAATCCTGTAGTCAGTACACCATACTACTCATGCTCCCAATATTACTCATAACTGTCATTGAGTGCTCATGCCCTCCAAAACTCTAAGGGAGGTAACCCTGGATTTCCCATCACCACCGCCACAAGTAGAAATGGAAAAGCTACAAAACTAGCCACCATCACCTGAAGAACACAGTCAGTTCCATCTCTGTTGCCAGGACACCACTGATAAATGTTCATCATATGAATGGCAGTCCTTCCAGCTTATCACAGCATACCACCAAATAACTGATCAGAAGTCTTAAGCTGCAGTTACTCAATTGCTGGCTCACCGCTAATTCTGGACAGGCAAACAACCCTAGCCCTGGCCTACACTGAGCCACAAGTCATCCAAAGGACTTCGCTCATGGTTGACTTTCACATTCGCTGTGAACTACTGCCATGTTAACTACTCTGAAGACCCACTAATTCTCACTCAGGACCTCCTCATAATCACAAACCAATTCCAACTTGCTTTTTTATTGTAACTTCTAATTTAAAAGAAATCAGATTCTGGATTATTGTAAAAATTAAAGACCATGTCTTAGTAGTAAGAGCAATTTGACAATGGAACGAAAAAAACAAGAAACATAATGAGCTCATTTATATTGGGATGTGTTCAAGTGGAAGATTGAAGATCTGTTTGGATCACTTCAATCTGGATCATAGTATTTATAAAGTTTACATTCAATGGTCTGAACGGTTCTTTCTAACTCTATGAATGTATTTATTTGTGATAGTTCTTTTACACAGCTGCATTCTGTATGTTGAAATTAATGCCCAAAGTTTGTGATAGTTCTTTTAAACGTATCATTTGTTCTATATGTTACAATGAATGCCCAAAGTTTTGTAGGTATTATTATTCATAAATGAAAGTTCAGGTTGTTAACCAGAATGGTTTTTATCCTTGCCTATGTTCCTGTGGACCAAAGATATTCATACAAAAAGTGCAAATCTCCTACATACGTTAAACTATTGTACAATTACATTATTATTTCAGTGACATGGGTTCTAACCAGTGAAAACTAGCAACAATTAGAGTATCTAAGTTAGACAAGTTTCAGTTTGAATTTAAAATCTGAAATCTGATTTGATTCAGACTGATTCACATTTCTTTTATCTAGAATGTTAACATGTATTGAGGAAGCATCAAAATGCCTGTAGAATCTTCTTTTTAGGCATAACTGGGTAAAAATAGCAGGGATTATAAACCTTTATGAGAAATTTAATCCTTCCACAGTTTCAATATGTTCAAAGGTATCATAATCACAATATTTTTTGGGAATATTACGGTACTCTTCCACCACTTATAAATTAGAAATCGCAAGAATGAAAAAAAGACAGCGTAACAGTTTCCAAATTGTTGTGTTAGTAGTGTCAGACATCAAACACCCCTGTGCTTAGTCCACATTCACAATGTCTGAGACTTTACAAAGTCAAAATGGCATAAAATCCCCATCATTCCAGAATTAAAAAAAAAAGATTAAAAGGTACTTGATTCAATGCTAGGAATTGTTTCAAAATATTGATTGAAAAGAATTATTTCATAAAACAAAATTTGAATCAAATTTTAAACATTGCCCAAATCAAATGATCATATATCCCAAAAACCCAGCCTGAAATCCAGTCAACAGCTGTTTCTTGCAACTGTACAATTTTACTGTATCCATTCAGGTAACTTGTTTTAGAGATTCCTAAGCACATTCATTTGTTCCCTTAATCTTCTACATTGAACCACCTCAACATTCTGCACTGTCCTCTTTCTCTAACTCAACATTCAGCATTCCAATATCTATTACCTTATGCTGATCTACTGTTGCTTTTAGGTGGGATTGTAATACTACAGAAATTTTTCCCATTCAGTTTTCAAATCTTATACAGAATCAGTAGCCTCCAAGCTCACTCTTAAGTCTGAACAAGCCCACTGCTAATTCATCACAGTCACTATTGAAAACTGGCTATTGCACTTTTCAACACTCACACTAACAGGCAAGATACAAAGAGTAATAATAAATAAACAAACTTGTGTTATATTTACCTTGCTTACTTTCCTTATAATTAAAACAGAGTATGCAACTAAAATGAAATTGCTCTCCTTATATTTTCATGGTAGAATTCAACTAAATGCAACAAATTCCAAACAGGGATATTATACCCACTGCTTAAATCATTTACAAATTGCTCATTTATTTATTATACAAATTAACATTTATTCAGTGTGCAAAGATTACATAGTAATTAAAGCTGACAATGGGTGTACTATAATTATAATACTGTATTATTATTGATTAGACTATGCATAGTGCCAAACACCAATACGTCTTAGAAGTTAATCATAAACAATAAAACAGACTTTTTAATGTTAATATTACAATTTTCTGGAAATACTATTGAATTCATTGAGACTTAGCTTTGAGTAAACATGCATAAGAATAGTTTACTGAGAGATTTAATAAGGAAGATACATTGATAAATAATTTTATCATATTAGATTGGCAATATGAATTAACTACCAAGATATTTTTCAGCGTATTTCTTCTACTTCACAATGCGGTACATGTTTTATACATTTATATGACATGTAGATCCAAAAAGATATCTTCTTTACAGTATGAATTTATACATAGACACACACACACACAGACACAGACACACACACACAGACACAGAGCAACAATGGTGTAAAACACCACATAGGATAACAACAAATGAACTTTCTCTTTTAGCATTATTTCATATTTCACATGTTTTCCTTTGTTTTTGTTTTTTAAATCACTGCATATGCCATAGAAAAGAATGTATATCAATAATAGGCTGATAAATGAAAGTTAATCACAACCACGCACACAACTGAACTGAGTACAATATACCTCTGTTCCTGTGTGCTGTGCTATAAAAAGGAAAGAAAAACACAAGGAGAACTATGGGGAGAGGCTGTACTTCTTTATGACCTTATTTGAAAGATAAACTCCTTGGGGAAATACAATTTATTCAGATTATCAAGACCCTGCTGTGCAAATCTACAATCTGGGAGCACACTACAGAGATCAAAAAATATTTACTTTATTCTGTTGGGTATAAAAGCTTCTAATGAATGCATAATTAAGACAGAAAAAGTGTATACAGCTTTAGAATTCCATCGCTGAGCCAAGCCATTAATATCCAAGGCATCATACCCAGTTGTTACTCCACCTGCTTTATTTTTGGATTAGAAAACAGTTGTAAGTCAAGGTATTACTGCTCCATTTCCAATATACATATATACACATGTAATTCAGTGAACAATTTACTAAAAGTATGTGGAAATCATTCATAAAATATATATAATTTTCCCTCTGTCCCAAATACATATACATGCTTGAGGACAGAGAGGAAGAACATAGTATTTTTTAGATTTACTAAATGCAAAATGCAGTAAAAAGAAATTTAAGCCTACAACTGAATTCAGAAAAACCATTTAAGATTCTCTATGATTTTTTATTTGTTTTAGATTTCACGGAAATGCTTCAGAGAATCAGTCAGTCTTAGTGAAAATAGGAATAGAAACACTACAGCTATATCAACTCTTCAAAGTGCTAAATGTCATTTTACCTCTCTGAATAGAAATGCTTTACAGGGCGTAAACCCACAAAAAGGAATTAGACCAAATGTTTTCTGACATCTTCAATTCACCACCACTGGTATTTGGGGAAATGTCCTAAAAGATTTAATTCTTAGAAGCAATGGCAAATATAATGATATTATTATCCCATGAGTTCAGTTAAATATTCAGATGTATCCCTTGGTTTCCCGCATTCCCTCTCGATTTTTCTTCGCCTTTTTGCCTTTGATTCTCTTTTCAGTATTTGGTCTGTTGTCACTTCAGTGCTAACTATACTTTGCTTTAATTTAGGTATGTCCATGTGCTTTAACCTTGGTCTCCTTCATTGCCTGAAGAATACTAGAAAAAGGAAGGTTTCTTTTTAACCTTGGTTGAGAGACTGAAAACTCTTGGGACTTGAGGGTTCATTTTCTTCCTACTTATAGTATCTTTCTTCATGTTTAGTATACACCAATCACAAACCATTGATACACAACTAATTATTGATGTATTCAGATACCACCTACTTAAAATATTCTGTGCATCCTTCTTCACTGGCAGAACTGAAGAGAAGGAAGGGTGGACATAGACAGAGTTTAAAAATCAATTCCTTATGTCCAAAGTCTTCCTTTTTCCCATCAATTTAAGTTTTGGTTAAATATTTCTGAAAGACTCAATTAAATCCAAATAGCTAAAAATAAATAAATAAAGGCAATTCTTTGGATTTTTTGTTTTCTGTTCAGGTATACAATATTGTTATGGTATACAACATTGGCCCACCAAATAAGTTACTTTTCCTTACTAAAAGCAAAAGAGATTATTGTCACTATTTTTGATTGCTGAAAGGAGTAATCAATCAAAACTCAGCAAAGATCTGGGAGACTTGTGAAGATGAACTTAACATTTTCCCATCTTCACCTCTCTCCATAGCTTTTGAATGGGAAACAGGATTTTTAAAATGAAGGCTACTCATTCTTCAGAGATGTCTCTGAACATGGATAAAAACCAATTTAAAAAAGAATTTGTTCATGTGGGTGGATAGGCCTAGAGAAGCTGATATAAATTTTCCTCCATTTCATTTGAAGAGCTTAAAGAGTGACATGTATCTGGTATTCATATTTCTCTTCTCTTGCATTACAGCAGCAAGTCTCCTCTTTCAGGTCACGTCTCCCACATAAAAGTGCTAAACTAATGCCGTTTAATGACAAATTAATGTCCATGAATAAAAAATACACCTCTAATAGCATGGAGTAATTTGCCATTACAATATCATCATTGGACATGCCCCTGGTTTAATACGATGTATTTAATTCATAACTTAATGAGTGATATATAAAAAGAGAGAGATGAACCCTGCAATTACATTTATGTGAGTCTGTCACCTTATTTGTAAAACCTTAGAGTCATTTACATTCAAATTAGAACAAATGAGAGATTTCACAAAGTGCAATGATAAATGACCATTGCTGCACAAGACAGGGGCTGTATTTCCTGCGAAACCGTTAACAGTTCCCCATTATTTGTTAAAAATTACAATGCATATTGCCCAGTGTTGTGTGAATAATGACTTTTTTACTGATTAGGTCACAAGACTAATATGGAGCAAAATAAATAATTTCTTTTCATTTCCCCCCCTTTCTAATGCCTTAATTTATTCAGACTAGTGGACTCATACTGCCATCTGCTGTTCATTGGTAATAATAATAAGGATTTCTCTAAAAAGGACAGTTCTTAGGTATTCTGGAACTCTTTATAATCTGATGCTCCTCTTCAAACAAGCTACTTCTCTTAGTTGAAATGTGATAAGTTATAAGATACCTCTTAATTACATATATTGGTCAGTTCTCCTTATCATAAAAATATAAATGAAAGCATATATTGCATGAAATATGTACAGTTCAATATCATTCAGTACAGATCTCATCATACCAGAAACAAAAAATATGCAAGTTCTTGATGCATATCCATAAGGAAGTTGCTTTATCCAATGATTCCTATCTCTTATTTAACTTTTTTTTTTAAGAAAAAGAATTATTCACCCTGTGAAACCTATTGGTTAAAGTAACTGCCTTAAGGCAAAGCCTACAGACAGTCCTAAATCAGGACTTTTTATTTGGTGGAAATTAACATTAGACTGTTAGAGTTGTCTTGTTTTGATTAATTCAATTTTAATTACTCTCTTAAATTATTTGTAAATTGTTATTAAATTACTTTTAAAAAATTGAATTCAAATAGGCATATCTTCTTGTAACCAATTCTGAAAACTCCGTAACAAATACTGGGAGTAAATAGAAAGAACCATAAGGACCAAATTTTGTGCAAAGGGCTGGCCAGTCCAATTGGAATGGTTCAGCTTTGACTACACCCTGAGTGTTAGGGCAGTGCATGTACCTCCTAAATAATCAAATGGAGAAAACAATATTACCGTATTTTTCGGAGTATAAGACGCACCTTCCCCCCCCCCCCCAACAGAGGGTGGAAATTTTGGTGCATCTTATACACTGAGTACAGCAATTTTGGCCTCCTGAAGCCCCACCCCTCCATCCCATTTTTGCAAAAAATTGGCCCATTTTTTTGCAAAAA